>CM062810.1:311658955-311938655 GCA_031772625.1 Pinus tabuliformis | reverse complement strand
ACACCTTCCTATCGCTCCAGCCTCAGAACTTCTACTTAACGTAGAAGAAATTCCCCCACTGGATGTATTCTATAGTCCCCAACACAAATCAGTTGTAAGGAGACAGAGAAAGAAGAGAAAGCTCGAAGATACACTGTCTCATAATGCTGAACATTTGGACGTCTTATGGAAAGACCCAAATAATAATCCGACCGAAAATCTCACGAAGCTGTCTCAGATTGCAGGAGCATATGCCTCTGCAACTATTGATAAGGCCTCTGAAGTTCAGCAACTTTTAGAGGAACAAGAAAATCATATACAACTACTACAAAAACAGTTGCAACAAGCCAACACAAAACACTGAAGCTTCCAGACAGCTAGAAAAGCTACAGGAAGACTTTCCACAAGATGCAGATAGGCTATCAGAAAAGTCTTGAAGAAAAAGAAAAAAAATTGCAGACGATGCAAGAAATGCATAAAGATGAGCCTAAACTGGCAGAGTTTATTTCAGAGTCCATCGGCTTGAACGAGCAACTACTGCAGCAACAGGAAGAGTTGGGACGTAAAATATCGCAGTGGAGATACTTTTGTGAGCTGAGTGACAAAATCACCAGTCAGGTGGTGGAATTGCGGAGCGACTATGATCAGAACGACAAGAGGGTGACAGAATATCTGACCTGGCAAGATGATGAGATGAAGGAAAATAGCAGGGGCACCCAAGATTAATGAAATCATAAGGAGATGCTCTTAATAAATGGACGAACAAATCATGCATGCAGAACAAGCAGCAGGAGACAGCGGAGACACAGGCGTGCATTCTTATCGACTGTGTAAATGAAAATTTACACAGGGCCAATTTAATTACAGAGACCACCCCAGGGTAACCTACCAAGCAAGTTGCAACTGAGACAGAATGGAGGCAGAAAGAGCAGGCAAAAGGGAAAGCAATCCAAGCATTGGCTAGGCTGAATTGGGAAGGTTACTGGACGTACTTGGTTAAACCACACAACCAATGGATGACGGTGAAGTGCATTACTAACGCAGCGAGAAGGTAGCGCCAGCTCTCATAGATGTCGTTTTCGCAGCCCAGCTCAGCGCGGAAATCACCAGTCGACTCTTCTAAAGCCTATGCTGGACACTTGCAACTTCAGAGACCAAGTTCACAAATGATTTCATTTAGAATGTTGTTTTTTCCTTTTAACTAGATTAGAAAAAAGGACGGTCATTTGAAAACCGTATCCTAAAAATTTGTAATGATACTATTATTAGAATTAGGAGTAGTATTTTAACCCTTCTCATTGCATTGGAGAAGGGTCCAGAAATTTGTCAAAAACTTGTCCTCGGAACATGCACTTCTGCACCCTCAAGGAGTTTTGATGAATGGAAGGATCGAGATTTACTTATGTTTGCATTTTAATGTCTGCTACTGATGTTGCACTTCTGTACTCTTAGTAGATGTTAGAAGTAAGTAGAGATAAATCGTTATTGCTTGAAGTTTGTGAGTGAAAATCAGTCATAAATGGTACTTTTATCTCTTGACGAATTTCTGCTTATATTCTTAAGGTGATATGCAATTTTTAGTTTTTGTTTATGTTAATGTATGGATGTTTGAGTTACCATTTGGCACTTTTGTACGGTGGAATCATTTGTTTGTGCTTGACATATGAATGACTTATTATGCGATATGATGTTCACAACTGTTTTGCCTAACTTCTTATGCAGAATGGTTTATCTAAATGGTTCATATTCTTATGATAGTTGAATGATCTTTATTACCAGTTATTATTCGAATCTTTTTAGATCGCAAAATATAAGAGACATATCCCAGGTTAGCGTAGATTAGATGTGTTGTTTTCATTAGATTATAATAAGATAGAATTTGTTTACTAGTTAGATTTGGAAGTTAGCACTAAAATACTTTCAGAATCAGCATAATCAAAATCTACACACACACACATAACCTTTAGATTGGGAAGCTGGTCCCATTACCCCAGTCGGACCGCTACACCAAACGGGTAAGGAGCCGCCAACCAGGTTCCGGACCAGGTGGGTATCCCCCTTGTTGTTGACCCGATTTCGGGGCACTCAACAAGGTGTTAAAAGTAGTTCTAAACAAATTAAAATGTAGGCTAATTGATATAATGGCTATGTGATTTATCTAAGTAGTAGAGATAGATAACCTAGTTCACTGTCATTAACTAATTAATAGTTGTGGTTGAGAGTTGAAACTTTATTGAATCTTGCAGGCATGTACATTATAGTTAATGATTTGCTTCTTTCTAGTAATCACATGCTAAGTGGATTGTTTTGTTGCAGACAATCCATTATAACACCTCTATAAGAGTAGTACCATGGACATAATTTTGTTGTTATTTATTAATTATGCACTAACAACTGATATTTCTTTACTTATGATTGTTGTATATGAAATATGGAATATCATGGGCATACTAATATGGTTATTTTGTCACAACAGAAATATCCATGGCAACTTCATAAATCATGTTCATGTCATGATTGTGTTTATTTATTTATCACATGAAGTATTAAATAGTGTATGTGATTGATAGTACATTACAAGCAACATAAGATAGAGAAAACCACAGAAATGAGGACGAAATGGGTGCAGTATAGCATGAATCAGTCACAACACAAATATCAAGAGGTCATATCAAATGAAGAAGAAAGATCAGTTGGCCAAGGGGGAGGGAAAACTCTCTTGATTAGATGGATACCCTGAAAGCCCAAGGGTTGAATTTAGAAGATTCAAGGCATACAACTAAAGACTAGTGAGATATCAAGAGAAACAAGCTAAGAAAAATGTAGTCATCTTGCAAAATCTCTCATATTTGTAGAGACAGAGGCAACCTAAGATGAGGGCTAGTCATAAATATAGGAGGATCCTTCGGGATTCAGAAGAGAAACCAATGGGGTAGAGGGTAGCAGGTTCAGGAAGAACCATAGGTAGGAAAGTGAGAATATTGTGCAGGGGTTTGCCCATTGAGCACTCTAGAAGGAAGGACTAGCCCTTATGTGCATCATTCTAGCAGACCATCTAGTACTCCTACTAGGAGGCACCATCATTGTCACCATCATCTTCAAGGAAGAAAGGAAAATGATTACATGCCAAAGAAATTCAAGAAATCAAAGCCACCCACATTTGATGGGAAAATGAAGAAATACAAGGATGTTGAAGCTTGGTTGTTGGGCATGAAGAATTTTTTTAGAATCCATGATTATTTTGAAAACATGAAAGACAAGATTGCCATGTGCAACTTGAAAGGAAAAGAAAACATATGGTGGGAAGATTTGAAAAATGTTAAAGGAATCATTGAGGGGGAATTGATTTGGGATGAATTTCAAAATCTCTTCAGAGATCAATATTTGTCTTATCGCTACTATGATGACAAGGCAAAAAAGTTCTATGAACTCAAGATGGGAAAAATGGAAGATGATGAACATATCACTAAGTTCCTAAAACTATGAAGGTATGTGCCATATCTCACAGATGAGAAGGCCAAAATTCAAATATTCATAGTGGGTTTCCTATGACATTCAGGGACAAGATTGAATTGTCGAAGCCTTAAACTCTAAAGGATTCCATTAAGAAGTTGAAACATTGCTATGAGAAAGAAAAACACAAACCAAAAATTAAGGGTGAATGGAAAGCAAGGAACAATGATAAAAGTAAGAAGAATTGGCTTAAGAAAATTTTAGGAAAGAGGGAAGGTAAGTATCCATCCCCTGCAAATCGATTTCAACAAAAATCTAATATTGCTACTAAGGGAAATGTGAAACAACCAGAATACAAGAAACACAAGCTTGAAGGCGGGGAGCAATTAAAGTGTTGGACATGTGGTGAAAACCATAGGAAAAGGGGTTGTCCACACAGCAAAATGTTGGACTAAATATTTACAGTTCCCAAGAAGCTTGCACAGTGGGTGATGTAGCTCGAGATTTACCCAGAATTTATGTAGTTGTAGACAATCGCCAGGAAGACCATCAGGAATCCATCATTGAGATGGAAGGTAAGTTGTGTAATCAAATTGTTTCTATTCTAATTGATCCTGGTTTTAACAAAATAATATAAGCCGAAAGATCATGGAAAAGTGAAAATTTTCCAAGGAATTTCATGAAGGGCTACGGTTGGTTCAATTGGAAACCAGAACAAAAAGAAGGATTAATCATTGGGTAAGATCATGTGCATTTGAGCTCAGTGGCATGCCCACAACTACACATTTGATTTTATTGTTGTTGGGTGCATACAACATATTGTTGGGCATGGATTGGTTGTATCTGCATAGGACCAAAGTGAACTGTTATGGGAAAGAAATTGAATTCCTCGATGACATAGGGAAAATAAGAGTTTGCAGGAGAGTAGAAAGCCTACTTCAATGAGGTTGATCATGGTTATGAAATCCAAGTACAACAATAGAAAGGGATGCATGTCGGTCGAAATTCAAGTCTTATGTGATGTGAAGGATGGAAGTGATGTTGGGAATGAGGAAAGTGAACTATTGAAAAGGTACCTAGTTCTGTAGAAAATATGCAGATGTATTTCTAGTGGAAGTTCTTGGATTACCTCCTCACAGAGTGAGAGATTTATATATTGAGTTGGTACCTGAAGTAGCACTAAAATCTAAGGCAACCATGTAGGATGAGTACCCCTAAGTTGGTCGAGCTAAAATTGCAGCTAAAAGAGATGTTGGACAAGGATACATAAGGCCAAGTGTGTCACCATGGGGAGCCCCAGTACTCTTTGTAAAGAAGAAGGATGGGACCCTTAGATTATGCTTTGATTATAGGCAATTAAATAAGGTGGAAATAATTAATAGGTACCATTCCCACATATTGATGATCTCTTTGATCAATTGAGGGGAGAAGCAGTCTTCTCCAAGATTGACTTGAGGTCAGGATACCATCAAGTAAGGATCAAGGAGGAGGACATTCATAAGGCTTCTTTTTGGACAAGATATGGACACTATGAGTTTGTAGTGGTACCCTTTGGGCTTACTAATGCCCCTACCACTTTCATGTTCTTAATGAACAGTGTGTTATATCCTTATTTGGATAAGTTTTTCATTTTTTTTAGATGACATATTAGTGTGCTCAAAGACTGAGGAAGAACATGAAAATCACTTGGTTGCAGTGCTACCATTTCTGAGGGAACACAAGCTCTATGCAAAGCTCAAAAAGTGTGAATTTCCAATCACAGATACATTATTTGGGGCATATTGTCTCCAAGGAAGGGATATCAGTTGATCTAGAGAATAACAAGGCTATAATGGAGTGGTCAACCCCAAAGAATGTGAGTGATATCAGATCATTCATGGGATTAGCAGGTTATTACAAGATATTTATCAAAAAAATCTCCAAGATAGCTCATCCTATCACCTCCTTGTAGAGAAAAGGCAAGAAAATTAAGTGGACAACTCAGTGTGTAGCAATATTCAAGAAATTGAAGAAGTTGTTCACGAAGGCACCATTGTTGAGGATTATGGATCTGGAAAAGGATTTTGTGGTATGCACAGGAGCCTACAAGGAAGGGCTCGGTGGAGTCTTGATGTAGGAAGGAGAAGTAATATGTAATGAGTCAAGGAAATTGAATGAACATGAGGTAAATTATGTGACTCATGACCTAGAGTTAGTTGTCATTATTCATGCATTGAAGATGTGGAGGCATTATCTCCTTGGTAGAAAATTTACACTTATGACAGACCATGGTGGGCTCAAGTATTTATTTGAGCAACCCAAGTTGAATGCAAGGCAGGCAAGATGGTTGGACATACCTAGCGAGTTTGAATTTGAAATCAATTACATCAAAGGAAAAGACAATAGGGTTGTTGACGCACTTAGTAAGAGAATTCAAGTAAATCACTTGGCAACCATAAGATCTTACAAAATGGACGTGGTAGAGAGGGTCAAGAATGTAGGACAACATGATGAAAAATATGAACAAATGAGAGAAAAGTTGCTACAATATGGCGGGGATGACGAATATCAACTCAATTATGATGGCCTAATTAGGTTCAAGGACACAATTTATGTGCCAAACGATGATGAATTGAAGAGGCTCATAATGAGAGAGTTCTATGTCAAGCCATATTTAGGCCATCTAGGTTACCAAAGACTCTCACAACCATTAAAATTTTCTACTATTGGTCGAATTTGAAGAAAGAAGTGGTTGATTTTGTGGCTAAATGTATAGAATGTCAGCAAGTGAAGGTTGAATGTAAGCATCTAGTAGGATTATTGCAACCCATTCCCATTCTAGAATGGAAATAGGAGGTGATCACCATGGATTTCATTATAGGTTTTTGTTAGAACCTCGAGGAAACATGATGCAGTTATGGAGGTTGTTGACAGATTGAGCAAGGTGGCTCATTTTTTAGCAATCAAATCCACTAATTCGGCCAGTGATATGGCACACATATTCATAAAGGAGATTCTGAGACTACATGGAATTCCCAAGAAAATTATTTCAGATAGAGATGCTAAGTTCACTTCAAGATTTTGGAAGGAATTGTTTGGGTTTGGGGACAGAATTGGCATTCAATACAACCTGTCATCCACAAAAGGACGGGAAATTAGAGAGGATAAATATGATCCGCGAAGATATGTTGAGGATGTATGTAATGCATCAGCCCAAGAAATGGGAGGAGTATCTTCCACTTGTAGAGTTTGCATACAACAATGGATACAAAAAAACCATAAGGATGAGTTCATTTGAGGCACTTTATGGGAGTAGTTGCAATACTCCTATCAATTGGAGTGATCCAGTGAACAAGGTCCCTATTGGGTATGATATGCTCAAGGAAATGGAGTAGCAAATTTAGATCATCAAGCAAAATTTGGTCACACAAGATAGGCAGAAAAGATATGCAGAACAGCATAGGGTGCATAATGAGCTCCAAGTTGGGGAAAATGTTTACCTAAGAATAAAAACCAAGAAGAGTTCCTTAAGGATTGGGTCATGTGCCAAGTTAGCACAATAGTATCGTGGGCCTTTTGAGATCCTTGAGAGGATTGGACCAGTGGTCTATAGGCTTGGCTTTACATCCATTATTCAAAGTTCATCATGTTTTGCATGTTTCTTTGCTTAAAATATATGTACATGATTCTAATCATGTGAAACATAGTTACCGATCAAACGCGAAAATCACCGATTACCCCTTTTTTGAGGTAGTGAAAAAATCACTTCATTTTGAAAAGTGGTTATTCAAAATACACATTTTTTAGCATATTTTTGACACATTAAATTTTCTTATGTAACATTTTTTTTAAATGTTAGTGATTTTCATGCTAATTTTGAAAAGTGTTGATGCAACATCAACCCATTTTTTTAGAGGGCTTATTTTTGAAACTTTAAATGTTTTTATGTATCAAGTATGAACCTTTTTTTAGATGTTAGTGATTTTCATGTTATTTTAAAAAGTGTTGATGCAACATCAACCCTTTTCCTTTAGAGGCTTTATTTTTTACACTTTAAATTTTTTAATGTATTAAGTGTAGATATTTTTTTTTAAATGTTGGTGATTTTCATGTTGGTAATAAAACATAAAAATAAAAATAAAAAACCATGACAAAAAAAGAAATCATATATATATATATATAAACCATAAAAATGTATAAAAAAAAAAAAAAAAAAAAAAAAAATTTTTTAAAGTTAGAATTTTATTTTTTAAATGAAATAGTTAAAAAAAAAAAAAAAAAAAAAAAAAGAGATTAAAAAGAATCATTTTTCTTTTTGTCCCGGTGACCTAGGTCGATCCCCGGCAGTAGCCTTGGGAAACTAGTTCATTTTTGGGAATTGACCTAAGTTGCCCTCGGCAATAGTTGCGGCGAAGGTTGAGCTCAACCATGGCCGCCCAAGGCCGTAGGGCCTAGGTTGTGAATTTCGAGCTTGGTCATTGCCGCCCAGGGCCACAGGGCCTCATGCCGAGGAGGGGCGGCACTCCTACCCAAGCCCGAGCCCTACGACCATTGTCGAGGGTGACTTAGGTCGATTCTGGTAATCGACCTGGCCGCCACTTGGGGCAATTCTTTTTTTTTTTCTTTTAAAATTTTTTTTAAACTTTCGATTTTTTTCTAGTTATGCGGTTTTTTTCTAACTTCAAATAAATGTTTTTGATGTTTTTTTTCCCCCAAATTTTTTTATATTTTATATTTTATATTTTGTTTAAATTTTTAATTTTTACAAGTTAATTTTGTTTTTTTTTCTTTTTATATATTTTTCATATTTGACCTTTTTTGTCATGTTTTTAAATTTTTTTTTTATGTTTCTTACTTCTTATTATTATTCTTTTAATTTTGTATTTTTTTCTTTTTGTTTTTGTTTTTATTTTCGTTCAATATTTGAATTTTTGTTTTCTTTTGTATTTTTCATTTTTTCATTTATATATTTATTTATTATTTTGGTTTTTTTTTTGCAAAGTCTATGTGGATGCTCGACTAGTAACCCGATCCTATTATGTACAATTTGATTGTTGATTTGAAAATTTGAGTTATAATGAATCAAGTATGCCCCTACAATGTGTCAATTTCATAGTCGGTCTTTAAGTTTTCAATACAATGGGTCGGATTCACCGACACTACGTGTCAATTTGATCGTTGATTTTTAAATTTTTGTTGCAATGTGTCAAGTTATATTAGGCTAAGATTTGAAAATTGTTATACATTTAGCATTTTAAAAATAAATTACTCTTGGTATAATGACTCTTTCATTCAAGTGTTCATTTTTAAAGTCTTTTTTAGTCATAAATTTTTTCATAATGTCATGCTTGAAATATTTTCAAAACTTAAGGTTTTTTTTTAGTCATAATCTTTGTTTTTAATTCCATGGTTGAAAAATTATCAAGATTTTAATGTTTTTCTAAGTTGTGATATTTTACCTTTAATGCTATGGTTGAAAACAATTATAAATATTTTTTTTTAGCACGATGACTGAAAATTGTTGGAATTTTCAGGTTTTTCAAAGACGTGATATTTTATATTTAATGTCTTGCCTAAAAATTGCTGGAATTTTAAGACTTTTGAAAGACGTGATATTTTATCTTTAATGTCATGCTTGAAAATCATTGGAACTTTAAAGTTTTTCGGAGTCATGATATTTTATCTTTAATGTCATTATTAAAAAATGTTGAAAATTTACCCAAAAAAAAGATGTTATTCCAACATCAACAACTTCTGTTTTGAGGGTGTCTTTTGCACACAAAAAATGGTTTTTACTGCCATTTTTAAAAAGCGTTGAAAATTTACCCCAAAAAAAATGTCATTCCAACATCAACGCTTTTCGTTTTAAGTTTTTTTTTGGGGTTTTTTTGCTAGAGTTCTTGTTTTTAGGTAATAGCTATCCTTTGATTAGTAACTTTATCATGATTCATTGGTTTGTGCTATAGGTGGAACTAGAGGGAGAGTTCCAACTAGAGCCGTTGTGCATTCTAGACGTGAGTAGTCTGATGCTCCGGAATCAAGTCATGGCCAAAGTGAAAGTGCAATGGAGGCACTTTGGGCCGAAGGAAGCCACTTGGGAAATGACTGATGCTGTGAAGATTATTTATCCATTTTTGTTTGTTGGTTGAAGCAAATGTGTATATAATTGTAAATATTATATAGAGTTGTACATATAAAGCTCCATGAAACAATATGTGTGTTTATTTTGTTTCATGTGTTACATATGAGTAGAAGAACACCAATGGTGGTGTTCCCTTAAGGGGGAGGGGTTTGTGACAACATCAACCCTAGTTTCGTCATGAAATGCAATGCAATTTTTTTTACAAAATATATTAAAATAGGTTGAGTCAAAAGGGACACAGATTCTAGAGGCTAGGAAAGTTTTTTTCTTGGGACATATAAGGTTTCCTTATGTAGGAAATATGAATTGTTTTTTATAGCCATTAAAGGTTGGTGAGTGTGTTTTTAGGCGATTAGTTTTCTAAGTTTAATTGGGCTACAAGAGAAGTACGTAGGCCATTATTTCTTGGAATCACTTACAAGGTAGAAAGGACAATAAATTTATGGAGCTAGGAGGTTGTGTAGATAGTTGCAGAAAACAAAAGAAAATTTGACCTATGAAGGGTTTGAGAACAATGAGGGGGCATGCATTCAAATAGGTATTTGATCATCATTCAACAAATAAAGCAGAGGAGAGGGAATGACAAGGGAGACTAGAAGGTAGAAAAAAAGGGCAATGATATCAGTTTGGTTGGAAATATTGGCATGAAGAAGATCTTTCCTAGGCAAGGAACAATGACCTCTCGATTCTTTGTATAGCCAGAGGGTGGAGATGGTCTTTATCTAGAATCCTTTGATGACTTGGGTGGAGGGTTATTTCTTGATTTCCTAAAATAAGGATCTCTAAAGACTTTCATGTTGTTTGTTTTATAGTGGATTCTAGATTCCCCAAGGTGGGTGGAACCACTATGTTTTGTGTTAAGGGTGGAGACTTTCTATCTGCACTCCCTTGGTATTTTTAGTGGAGGCAGCAAGCCTCTGGATTCACTAAATCTATTGGTTGGATATCATTGAACAACTAGAGGGTGGAGGCAACTAGCCTCTATATTCCCTATATATCAGTTAACTACTGAGTGGCTGGTTGGTGGAGGAAGCACGCCCTCTGGAGTCCTTGATTTATTTGGCAGTTGGTGTTTTAATCCTTTGAGCAAGACCCCTCAGTCTCTAGAATCTATCTTAGGGGTGATAGATGAAAATGAGAACTGGATGCAAGTATCTATGGTTGGGTGGAGAGTCATAGTCCCAAACTCAGTTTCCCAAAACATTGTAAGATAAGTGTTCTTATGTATTTGTAGTGCTAATGCACATGTGTTTGCATTTTTGGATTGAAATGGTGCATATAAATGTAATGAACATGTATTGTGTTCTTATTATTCACATGAATTACTAATATGGCATGCGATGTTTAAGGGCACTCCAATACTATGCAAGAATATCAATTCTATTGTAGTAATACTTAACATAATCACTTCTTTTAATTATAGTTTCATGGTTACATTGAAGACTACCTATGTTGACAGGGTCTACATGTAGTATGTTGAAGGTGTTGGTTACTAGTCTTTGTTGTTTTTTGCATTGCATTATATAATGTTGAGTTAATTTATCTTACTCAACTCAATAATCTGTGATTTTACATAAGGGGCTTCTTTAGCTTGTTGTGACGAGTACCCTGGTATTGGGTCAACATGTTCACTATATCAAAATTTGGTCCAAAGGATCTATGTGCACTCTTAAGTAGGGCAGGGCCTCATAGGAGGAATTGACTTACATTGCATAGTGGTGGATTCTCCTTAGGCTAGAAGCCTAAACCTATGGAATATCTCATATAGATCAGATGCAACTACTTATTTCCTGAATGGTTGATAATAGCCATGGTATTTCAAGGTGATAGTATCTCATCCAAGAGGGATGGTTGCACATGACCACTAGTAGCCAAATGCCCCTGAGACCCTTAATAAGTGCAGTCTTACTTGTAAGGCTGTTGTGAACTACATGGTTCTCCCTGGCATGTGGCAGGAGAGCTAGAGGCTCTTCTCGAGTTCACTGTAAGTTCTTAGCAAGGAGTGGCTGAAAGGCCACCTACGAAGTCATGGCTGGAATTCCCTATCCCTAGGCAGGGAATGCTTGAGGGTTGATAGCTTGACCGTAATACCCATATCCATAAGGCACATGCCTACATTTGGATCCTCAAAAGGATTTCTCCTTCCCTTCGAGGAATGACAATCTTCGTGTGGCCTTCATGGCACCTCATGTATCCCGTGGACTTGAGAAGAGTGGCACTAACATAAGATCAGGAGGGATAACACCAATGGGTTATTTAGTAATCCTTAAGGTCCATAACTGAACGTTGGTGTAGATCCAGATATTCGTGGAACCATCATAGCCAATCCATGGTCGAAGTGGCTAGAGAAAGAAAATGGGCATAGAAGGGGGGAAAGTATTCATGAAAACCATCGAGTTCAAGGTCGAACACATAGTTCATGGTTTGGAAGGATTTCTTGAATCAGTCCATGGTAATAATATGTTATGAGTCGTTTTATGACAAAGGCAGGATGAGGCTCAATCTTATAGCCTTGGCAGAATAAACTTTATCCATTTAGCCTGATGAAACCCTCATCGTGGAAGTTCGAGATTAGACTTTATTTTCCCTCATCGCGATTCGGAAAATGAAGGGGTGATGTGGCCCGGAGGCAACATCCTGTTGAAGCCCCGAAAATCAAGTCTACAACAAGGGGGATACCCACCCGGTCTGGACCTTGGTTAGTAGCTCCTTTTCCATTTGGTGTAGTGGGTCCGACTGGGGATATGGGACCAGTTTCCCAATTTATGTGTGTGTGTGTTGAGAATTGATATTTCCTTTCTAATAACATCTAAGTAAAATGCTTTTATTCTAAATCTAATTTAAGGACATGCAATTGTATTCTAATAAACATAAATATCTAATTCTAAAACTACCCCGGGATTTGATCTTTCAATTATGCGATCTAAAATAGTTTCTACAGCAATTGGTAATAAAGATCATTAAATCGCTATAAGAAAATAATTCAATAAAGATGAATGTTTCATATAAAAAGTTAGCTGAACAGTTGTGATCGCATAATAAGTCACTCATATATTAAGCATAAATAAATGGCTATCACTGTACAAAAGTGCCAAATGATAACTCAAGCATTTAAGCATTCATACATAAATAACTGAACATGAATATCACGATAACACATAAGAAGAATTTGTTAAGAGATAAAAGTACCATTTATAACGAGTCCTACTCATGAGTTCCATCAATAATGATCTATATCTTCTTAATCCAACATCCACTAAGAGTACAAAAGTGAAACATCAGTAGTAGATATTAAACGCAGATATCAATAAATCATGTTCCATTCATTCATCAAAACCTCCTCGGAGGGTGAAAAAGTGCATGTTTTGAGGACAATTTTTTGATAAATTTCAGGACCTTCTCTAAATGCATGAGAAGGGTTTAAATACTACTAGCTAAATCTAAAAATAATTTATTCCAAAAATGTAGGATATGGTTTAAATGTCCGTCCTCATTTTAGGAAAAAATAAAGCAACACTAAAATTAAAACTGAATCTAAAACTAAAACTAACAACTAACTATCTATGTATCTGTTCCTTGTAGTCGCAAGCATTCAACATTTTCCTGTGGACAGTTTGTTGGCCGACTTCCGACTTTAGTTGTCCTGCAAAAACGGAATCGGCAAGAGTTGGTGCCATCTTCTCGGCAGAATTAATGATACCTTTGAGAGTCATGCATTGGCTGTGTGGTTTTACCAAGTACGTCTAGTAAGAATCCCAATTCAACTTGGTTAACCTTTTGATGGACTCTGCTTTTTCTTGAGCCTTTTGTCTCTAGCTTGTATGTGGATGTTGTACATTTGGTAGATATTTACATACTACTTGAAGATAAATACCACTGGTTTTCGAGTTCAAGTTTTTCCTTTTGCCATTAGCACTTTTTCCTACAAATTTCTAAGCTTACAGGTGACTGAGTGATTAGAGGCTTTCGATTTTAAGAGGTTTTGCCTAGCGATATCGAAAACTGCCTCGGTTTCTTGATTCGGGCTTCCCTGATGCTATTTTTTTCCTCTTGTGCGCCTTTTAATATAAACCTTAAATTTTGTGGAAAAAATGAATTTGTACGTTCTTGGCTCTGAGTCTTAAATTGTCTATTCGTGATATCAGCACTATCCAGTACCCATTTGACCAGGTCCGTGTATGAATAATTTTGGGCCTCGCCGCTATCCGGTGCAAGAAAGAACATGCTAGTTCTATAATAGATGCTTCAGATGACCCATGTGAGCCAGCAGTAGCTATAACCTCCATTACCCTAGGATTTTCTTCCTCGAGTAGACTGTACATGCCTTCCAAAGTAGTAATACTGACATCTTTGTTACAAGTGGTGTCTGTGTATAAGGAAGTCATCTCTTTATCTTCAGAACTCAGAGCTTTACCCTTCTTTCCCATAATATTCTGAACACTGCTACGTACACTTCTCTACTTTTCGCTCCTGCAGTTTACAAATGAGGCAAGAGTAATGATAAGAAAAAAAAAGGTGACGGGAAAGCTTTAAATGCCGAAAACATATAAAATATATCACCCTACGTGAAATGGATCCTCGATCAGATCAAAACCATATTTCATTAATGATTTCCAACTAACTCATTAATTAACATTAACGCGCATAACTGGGCATCAGTTTATGGAAAAAGCTTTCTTAAACAACGAGCCCTGTAGATCTGTGATAAGGCAATTTTGTGATTTACTTCGCAATATCGCAAATTCGTTGCGTGTGGCAATCATCTGTTACAATGTGTTTTCTACAAAATGCGATTTGCGAGATGTGCCATCGCATTTCGGCGGTTTGAGGCATTTCAGCATAAGTGATATTTGAGGCATGCGATGCAATGAGGGTCTTTTGATGCGTGATTTCGCATTGCAATTTCGCAATCTTAGATTCCGCTTGTAGGAAGGCATCCATTACCTTTTTGTGATGCAACGTCTTTTATTAAGGGAATGGTTTTGTTTGAACTTATCATAAAACTCAAGTCTTTTTGGGATTTTCGGGTATTCTCCTAGGTTTTATGATAGTAAGATTTATTCAAAAAGGAAATACAAGTCCTAACTTATTTTTTTTGAATTTTATGGATAAGGGTCCCCACTTATTTAGTATTTATAAATAAAACCAAATAAGAATGGGGGTTGTTGTTGGCCACAACAATTGGCTATTCACTTGGAAGAACCAATTATCTCTGCTTTTCTTTTGAATTTTCTAAACTTCCAATACACAAAATTTTCCAGAAAATGAAACTTTATTATAGAAAGATAAAGTACACCATGCTTTCAACTGTAAATGATAGTTTGTTTCTTCTATGTCAACTTTGTTTATTTACTTCCTAAATCTAGTCATTGTATTTACATCAGCCTCTACTTGGTTTTAAAGATAAAAACAAAGGCTTATTTGTAAATCAGTTTTAAATATGCTCATTTTTCGTAGGTAGAGCCTCTGCTGCCAGCAGGCGTTTATAGCCTCGACAGGGTTACCTGTTACCCAACAATGATCATGTATCCTATTTAGAGAAATATACAATTTTCAAAGGGAAATCCATATTCACACTTATTGCTTTTTATTTTCTTTTAATCCTTAAAGAACAATGCCTTAGTTTGGTAGCCAAATTATGACAGTGCCACTCACTTGATTTATAACTTTGCTGAGCAAGCTGGCTCGTGATGAGACCCCTTGTCTTTTGATTACAACAATCTCGAGTCATTGCCCTGTTGTGGTATGCATTTTTGGCAAAGTCAACAAGCTATAATATCTATGATCATGATAAGTCGGCTGGTGATGAGACCTCTTATTCTTTAAGTTAAAGTGTATCTCTGGATTATTCCTTGAAGCTCATAATTCTCTAGGTGGGGAGGAAGTCGTTGTTTCCTTAATAATAGCTCTGGATGACAATGGTAGATTTTTTTGGAAAGAGCCTTTCTATAGAGAATCTTCATTTTGTTATTGATACTTTTCATTTGACTGATATAAAACAAATTCCAACTAAAGGTCGATTTTTATCAAAATTTACAAAGTTGAAACTAGTATTGTTTTGAAGCTTATAGCCCTTTGACTGTATCTTTCAATAATAATGTTCAATTTTCTAAATCAGTCCTATTTATACAAGCGAAAAAACAAAATTTTAAAAGAAATACTTGTCTTTTTTGTGAATTCCAAATGTAACCATTTACAACTGGTTTTATTATCAAAATAAAGGAAAAGCTAATTTACAAAAATACAGAAGAATGATCTCCTATGGAAAGTGTTTTTTGAGGATTTGTCCGTTAACAGGTAAATATTTTCTTTTTCCTGTTAAATCCTGTAACATAAAAGTAGATGGGCCTAAGATTTCTACGATTTGGAAAGGCCAAAGCCACATTCGTTGAAACTTTGTATGTTTGTCCTTTTCCTCATGAGCCTTATCCCATTTTAAAACTAGATCCCCTATCTGAAAGTCTTTACTGGACATCATGTTTGAGTCAAAAGATGCTTTTACTAATGCTTGGTGATGTGCATGAGTTATTTTAGCCTGTTCTCTTTGCTCTTCTAGCTTAAGGATTTACAGCTGCCTTAGTTGTAAGGAAGAAGTTGGTGTTTCGTCGATAAATTGAACTAAGGCCAATGAGGGAATCGCTAGATGAGTTGGAAGGACCACGCCTTTCCCATAAACCAAATTAAAGGGAGAAGTGCCAATGGAGGCTTTCTGCATTATTCGATCTGCCCATAGAGCGTATGTTAAAGATTTGTGCCAATTCTTATGAGTTTGATCAATGGTTCGCTTAATGATTCTAATTAAGTTTTTATTTGTTGATTCAGCTAACTCGTTCCCTTGAGGATAATAATTGGCAGAGTATTTAAGCTTAAAACCTCTTTTGAGCGCAAATTCAGTCATAGCATTGCCAGAAAAATATGATGCATTATCAAACATTAATGCAAAGGTTAAACCAAACCTGGTGATTATGAACTAATCTATGAAATCGATGATGTGTTTGGCATTGGCTGCCTTGAGAGGAACTGCCTCTACCCATTTAGTAAAATAATCTATAGCTGTAAGGATATATCTATGATGTTTAGAAGAGTGAGGAACGATCTCCCCTATTATATCTAATCCCCATTGATCAAAAGGTTGATCAATATTGACTGGTTGCAAAGGCAATGATGGTTTCTTTTGTCTTCCAGCAGCAATTTGACAAACTTGACATTTCCTCACGTAGCTATGCACATATTTAAATAGTGTAGGCCAATAGTATCCTGCGTGCAATATTTTGTGTTTTAGTATCTCCAGCATAATGTCCACCTGCTGGTCCATCATGGAGTTCCTACAACACTTTTTCAGCTTCAGCTTTCTCAAGACATCGAAGGAGAACATAATCATAATTTATCTTAAAAAGTACATCGTTTACGAGTTGATATTGCTTAGCCTTCAACCTTAGGGCTCTTTTCTTTGTATAATCTAATTTTGAAGGAGCATATCCATTCTTTAGATAAAATATGATATTAACGTACAATGATTCAATATCATTTAGGCTTACCTCATACATTTGTACTTCTGAAGACGGTATTTCAAAAACAAGCGATGCTCTGGCCAGGATTTTACAAAAACCTTGACCTTTTATAATATTTGTTGGTTTAATCTTGACGTTGTATTCTTGTAAGGTAGTAACCCAATCTGCTCTCTTTTCACCCACATCTTTCTATACTAAAATATTTCTTACCACTCGAAACGACACAAATATTTTTGTGTGGGTTTTAAGTAAGAAGGGTCTGAAATGTTTGATCGCTTTGAAAACAACATAAACTTGCTTCTCGACATCAGAATAATTTAATTTGGCCCCTTGTAGATTTGAACTGAAAAAAGCAATTGGGGCTTCCTTCTTATCTTGATTTGCTTGAGTGAGTACCGCAGCATATGATCTATCAGAGGTAAATGTACATAAAATGAAAGGATCGTAGAAATTTGGAGTGGCTAAAGATGGGGCGTTAATAATCGCTTGTTTAATCAGATTGAATGCTTCATATTCGTCTTAGCCCCATTTGAAGATTGAATTCTTTTTAAGCATTGCGTGTAAGTTAGATACGATTCTTGAAAAGTAGAGAACAAATCTCTTTACAAAATTAATTTGGCCAAGGAAGGATTGCATAGCTTTCTTGTTGTGAGGCAAGGGTATTTCAGAAATCTCCTTGATTCTGTCGGGATCAGTATGGATTCCAGATTTTGACACTATAAATCCAAGCAGTTTTCCTTCACTTAATGCAAAAAAGGACTTTATCAGGTTAAGTGAAATTTTGTACCTTTGGCAACGTTGGAAGATCTGTTTCAAATCTTTGAGATGATTACCTCGTTTTTTGGAATATACAGTTATATCATACAAGTAGATTACTACTGATTTCTTTACTAATACCTTAAATGCGATGTCCATGGCTCTTTGAAATGTGGCGCCAAAATTGATCAGATCGAAAGGCATATTTTAATATGCATAAGTGCCTCATTTGGTTATGAATGTAGTCTTTAATTGATCATCAGGGTGGACCAAAACTTGGTTGTAGCTGGAGAAACCATCCAAAAGGACATTAATTCTGATCCTGCAACTGCTTGTAATATTTGCTCCATGGGAGGCAAAGGAAAATTATCCTTTTGGTAAGCTTCGTTAAGATTTCAAAATTTAATGCAAATTCTAATATCTCTGTTTTTATTTCTAACGGGAACCATATTGGAAACCCATTTAGAATGTCGAGCGGGAAAAATGATTTTGGCTTTCAATAACTTATTGAGCTCATATTTAATCTAGTTTTCCAGGTTAGGTTGGATCTTTCTCACCTTTTGCTGGACAGGTTGTTTATCATCTATCATTGGGATCGTATGTTGGATGATAGAAGTGTCATAAGTCTTAAGTGTAGGAATTTACAAGGTAAGTTCCTTAGAAAGAACACCAAAAGGACACCGCTCACAACTAGATCACAGATCAATACACCAGTATTTTTGACGTGGTTAAAACCATCAAAGAGGGAAACAGTCCACGGCCTGCGCCAACGTGGCTACTACAGGCAATTTATTAATCAAAGAATGAAAATTTACATAAGCTTCTCTCATGCACGGATTACTCGAACAATGACCCTCCATGCACTTTAAATAGAACTCATGGACCAATCGGGTGTCAAGCCACGGATCAAGTGTCGGTAATACCGAGGAGAGAATGAACCGTCGGATCACTACATATCGTGACCATCGGATTGTAAGTTACAAAATGTACAACGGTAAAGAAACACACTTTACCTAACTCTACACTAGACCAAGTTGAACTTAACTATATCCTATGTGTCAGAATATCCTAACATCCCCCCTTAAGAACAACTTGGGATAGGATTGAAGGATTTACAAATATGACACAATAGGAGAAGGAAGGAGGCACTAGAGCCTATCCCCCCTTAGTGACAACTTCCTGAACTCCAAGCATATATCGAAGTTTAGTGAACTTCGCCTCTGCGAGAGCCTTTGTGAAGATGTCTGCAACCTGATCATCTGTTGGACAATATTGCACTTCAAGAACATGGTCATGAATGAGCTTTCTGATGAAGTGCATGTGTAGTTCAATGTGTTTGCTGCGCTGATGCTGGACTGGATCTTTGCATAGCTGAATGGCACTTTGATTATCACACCAAAGTGTGGTTGGATGCTGCTGCTCAAAGCCAAACTCTGATAGGATCTAACGAAGCCACAAGGCTTCCTTACTAGCTTCCACGGCACCACGATACTCTGCTTCTGCTGACGAAAGAGAAATGGCAGCCTGTTTCTTACAAGCCCATGTAATAGGTCCTGAACCAAGAGTGAAGACATAACCGGCAGTAGACTTTCGATCATCAGGGTCACCAGCCCAATCAGAATCAGTGAAACCGACTAATAGAGGAGCTGCTTTGGCACTGTAATGAATCCCAAACTGTACTGTACCTCGAACATAACGAAGTATTCTTTTAGCTGCTTTCCAATGACTTTCACGGGGGTTTTGCATAAAACGAGCAACAACGCCAACAACAAAGGAAAGGTCAGGATGAGTATGGGTTAAATACAAGAGTTTTCCTACAAGTTGACGGTATAAGGTAGCATCAACTTCAGGAGAAGTACAAGAGACTGAAAGTTTGACTCCAAACTGAAAGGGAGAAGGGGCTGGCTTACAGTCTTCCATGTGAAAATGACGAAGAATATCACAAGCATACTTGGACTGGGAAAGGAAAATACCCTCCTTGGATTGCAAGACTTGAAGACCGAGAAAATAGTGTAAGTGTCCTAAGTTTGTCATTTCAAATTTCTTTTTAAGGCTGGACTTCACATGGTTTATAAGGTTGGGATCACTACCAGTAAGAATAAGATCATCAACATAAAGAACAAGGATGATAAGAGAGTTGCCCACTTTCTTGGTGTAGACAGTATTTTCAGAATAACACCTAGAGAAGCCAGATTCTAAAAGAAAGCTATCCATTTTGGCATGCCAAGCCCGAGGAGCTTGCTTGAGACCATAAAGGGATTTCTTAAGTCGACAAACAAGGCTGGAGTCTGTTTGTATGAAGCCAATGGGTTGTTCCATATAGATTTCTTCCTGCAAGTCCCCATGCAAGAAGGCAGATTTAACATCCATCTGATGGACTTCCCATTTTAAAGAGGCAGCAAGGGAAAGAACAAGGCGGATAGAGTTCATTTTGGCAACAGGGGAGAAGGTTTCAGTGTAGTCAATGCCTTCAACCTGTGAAAAGCCCTTAGCAACAAGACGAGCTTTATGTTTATCAACTTTCCCATCTGGTCCATACTTGGTTCTGTAAACCCATTTACATCTAACAAGTTTGCGTCCCTTTGGTAAAGGAACAAGATCCCATGTATCATTTGCCAACAATGAATGATATTCTTCATTCATAGCTGCTTCCCAATGTGGATGGCCTGAAGCTTCTGCAAAAGTGTCAGGATCATGATTTACTGGAGCTTGAGCCAGTAAAGAAGAGGCTCTTTCAAACTGAGAACGTGTACGTCGCTGATCTGTAGGATCACCGACAAGATCACCTGCTGCATCCGGTGTAGCATGGACCCATCTTGGAAGTTGAGGATCCTGAGAAGGTGGGGAAGGATTATCATCCTCACTTTCATCATCTGAAGAAGAAATGTTTTCAAAAGTAGAAGAGATAGGAAGAGGTGGCACATCCGCCGGACTAGGCTTGCAGGTCGATTTATTTTCATCAAATTTTACATCTCTTCTAATGATAACATTTTTGGACTTAAATGGAATAAGTCTATAACCTTTTACATCTTCAGAATATCCAACAAAAGTACATTTCTCACTCTTAGGTTCTAAAGCTTTATGCTTTTCATCTGGAATATGGGCCCATGCTTCACTTCCAAAAACACGAAACTGACTTACATCTGGTTTAATGGAACTCCAAGCTTCTTCTGGAGTGATATTCTCTAGAACCTTAGTAGGAGTGCGATTGATTATATAATTTGCACAATTAATTGCTTCGGCCCAAAAACTAAGACTGAGTCCTTTAGATTGCAGCATACAATTAGTCATTTCCTTTAAGGTGCGATTTTTCCTTTCAGCTACACCATTTTGTTGTGGAGTGTATGGAACAGTATGTTGCATTTGAATTCCATTTTCGGTGCAAAAGTTGATGAATGTGTTTTTAACATATTCTCCACCATTATCAGTTCTTAGCTTAAGAATTTGATGTCCAGATTGTTTTTCAACAAAGGCTTTGAAGGCCAAAAATGTGTTAAATACTTCGCTCTTGAGTTTTAAGAAGTATACCCAAGTGCGTCTGGAGAAATCATCAATGAAAGTTAAGAAATACTTGCAGCCAGAGAATGAAGCAACAGGAAGTGGACCACATAAATCACTGTGCACAAGCTGTAAAGGGGCTGAGGCGTGCCAAGAGGCACGTTTGTCAAAACTGTCCCGATGATGTTTTCCGAGTACACATCTGGAACAAACACCATCTCTGCAAGATACCATAGGAAGACCTGTCACCATATTTTCTTTACATAGATACTGAAGGGAGCGATAGTTTAAGTGACCAAATTGCTCATGCCAAAGTTTGCTCACTTCATCATTATGAGCAACAAATACTGAGGGAAGATTTGATGACCCAAAGTTGTGAAACTTATACAACCTTGTGGAATCATCAGCAAGACCAGTAGCTAGAATCTGTTTAGGGTCTTTTAGATCCTTGATTACAACATCATGAGGTGAAAATTCAACAATTTTACCTTCACCTGAATGAGTTATGTGATATACAGATAGAAGGTTGCAGGATAAGGTTGGAACACATAGTACATAATTAAACTGACCATTGTCTAGATGAACAGTTCCAGTCCCTACAACATTAAGAGATCTATCATCACCAACATATATATTTTTGGTGTTACAATCATTTAAAGAAGAAAACATGGCTTGGTTTTTGGCCATGTGATAAGAGGCTCCAGAATCAATGAGCCACTCATGAGAATGAGAAGAAGAAGATACATTTAATGCATAACCAGACTGAGATGATTGACAACGACATGCAGAAAGTGCCATTCCTGAAGATGAAGTTGAAGTTGAAGAATGCTCCACATGGATGTTATGTTTCTTCATTGCGGCTTCCAAGGCTTCCATCTTCTTAAAGCATTTAGATTCTAAGTGGCCATCTCGATTACAAAAGTTACAATGTCTATCAGTCTTCTTCCATTTGTTTTTATTGGTCCTATCATTTTGCTAAAATGATCTTTCATTTTGAGGCTGAGTTGGTTTAGGACCATTCTTTTGAGGATATGACTTCTTAGGATTCTTTGAATTTGGTTGCTGTTGGGCGGCTAATGCTTTCGTGGAAGAGTTTCCAAGATTAAGAAGACCAAGGTGTAAGAGTTTTTCTTGTTCTCTTATTTAGGAATCACAAAAGGAGTCAAAGGAAGGGGCCTTGTAGTCTTTTCCTTGACAAATGAAAGCTTCCCTTGTAGAATGGAAAGTGGAAACAAATACAGAGTAGGCTGGTCCCAACTTAGTAAGGATGGAATAAATAAGGTTACCATCTTCTTTCTTAACCTTAACACCTTCCAAGAGATATCTAAGGGTCTTGAATTTGGACAAGAAATCTTCAATGCAAGAAAAATTATTAGGATCCAAAGTAAGCAACTCATTTTCAAGTTGATGGGCTCTAATTTCATTTTTAATCCCAAAAACTTTAGCGATTTTTTCCAATGCTTCATGAGGAGTCTCAAGTTCTGCAATATGGAATCTAAGATCAGGAGAAATAGACATCCCTATCAAACCACGTGCTTGATCTTGTCTATTTTCCCATTTTGCAGCCTTGTCTTCATCTTTTGGTTTCTTCTCTTGGTCTGTGGCTATTCTGTAGAGACCTTTACTTCTAAGTAAATCTTCCATGTAGGCTATCCATTGGAAGTAGTTAGTGCTGTCAAGAATGACTTGGTATGGAATTTCCATTTTTTTTTTTAAAATGAAGCTGAAGATGCTGAAAGTAAGTGTTCCAATGGATAGATCTCGAAAAATTAGGCTGTTTTAAAAAAAACGGCTCTGAAAAAGGCTTCCGGATGAAGAAGTTATGGCTTTTGAAAAACAATTGTTGAAGTTGCCGGCAAAGTGCGCGAATGTGCGGGAATGAAAAAATCCGCCCCCACAAAATGGAGACTTGAACCCAAGTCCTCTACTCTCTTAAAATAGCTTTGAACCAATTGATCTATACAAAAAATTTGAGAGAGAGAGAGAGAGAGAGCGGGGGGGGCCTTGGTTTCCGTGCTTGCCTTGAGAAAGCTCTTTTTCCCTACAAAACACAAAACACAAAACCCAACACGAATATGCAAAGAAAAACGAACCTTGCGGCTCGAAGTTAGCTTTAGCCAAAAAACTAGATATTTAAAAAAAAAAAAATCTCAAAGTTAGCTTTAGCCGAAAAACTAAATATTTTTCTCAATGTTTCTGATTTTCCGAGATCACACTAAGGTGCAGGGAAAAGAGCATACGCATGAGAAAAATCCTTCCTTTCTGTTTCTGATTTGCCCAGATCGCACAGAGTCGCAGGGCAAAGAGCATACGCAGAGATGAAAGGTATAGATCCGGTTAAAAAAAAAGGGCTAAATAAACCGAAACCGAAATAAGCAGAGAGAAAATAACAGTAAACTGCAAAAACATTGTATACCTCCCGATCTGAAAAATGACGCAGCTAGGGCTACCGGAAACCTTTTCGCGTGAAACGAAAGGGGTTCCTCACTGGAACAGATGCTCTGAACACAACAGAGAAGTCCTCTCGGCCCGAAAGCAGTCAGAAACAGCAGATCTAGGAAACGAAAGCCGCATGCAGTTCTACCGGCTTCAGATTTGGATCACCAACGGACGCGGCCCTCAAATTGCTCTGATACCATGTAGGAATTTACAGGGTAAGTTCCTCAGAAAGAACACCAAAAGGACACCGCTCACAACTAGATCACAGATCAATACACCAGTATTTTTGACGTGGTTAAAACCCTCAAAGAGGGAAACAGTCCACATCTTGCGCCAACGTGGCTACTACAGGCAATTTATTAATCAAAGAATGAAAATTTACATAAGCTTCTCTCATGCACGGATTACTCGAACAATGACCCTCCATGCGCTTTAAATAGAACTCATGGACCAATTGGGTGTCAAGTCACGGATCAAGTGTCGGTAATACCGAGGAGAGAATGAACCGTCGGATCACTACATATCGTGACCGTCGGATTGTAAGTTACAAAATGTACAACGGTAAAGAAACACACTTTACCTAACTCTATACCTAACTCTACACTAGACCAAGTTGAACTTAACTATATCCTATGTGTCGGAATATCCTAACATTAAGTTCATCATATTTCTAGGCAAAGACACTTTTGTATTGTTTCAAGAGACGAACATATGTTAATCTTCCTTCAGGGGCCAGGCCAAGACCTAAATTGATATTCTATGGCTTGGAATCAGTTCCTAGATTTACTAATTCATAGTTTAGAGTTGAACTTTGAAGTTTTGAATTGGTAGATCTTTTGAATTGGTCTTTCGAATCATATAAGTCTTCCAATTTGACTACTGATTTTGGCATAGCATTATTAGTGCTATCTTGTTGCAATTGTTTGTCATGTTGGTCTTCATCTATAATTTAATTATTGTAAGATCCCTCTGATGTGAGGAAGCTTACAATATCAGGATAATCGTTGAAAATTCTCTAATTGGTAATGCTATCAGGAATTGAGGGTCTAAAAATTAATTCAATTGAGAATCTATCTGGGCTAAAGTCTTCTAAGGGAATGAGCTTGGAAGCTACATTTGCCAAGAGATCAACACTAGCATTTTGGAGTCTGGGAATCAATGAAATATTGAATGCTATAAAATGTTCAGTCAGATCTTATACTAAAAATTGATAATGCTTTAAATGACCTGATAGACAATGTATAGTATTTCGTACCTATCTAATTACAATATTGGAATATCCAAAAACTTGTAGATACTTGATATCTAGTCCGATTGCTTTGTATAATCCTTGGATTAAAGCCTCATATTCTGCAGTATTATTGGTACAATCGAACTCGAGTCTGCAAGTTAACATAATTTTATTTACCTCTGGACTAACTAATATGCATCCTGCTCCTGCTCCTGCTCCCTCATTAGACTTAGAACCATCAAAAAATAACTTCCAAAATAAAGATTTATTTACAGGACTATCTTTGAGATTAACACATTTAGAACTATCTATTTGAGAAAAGTTTTCTACTTGAGATAAAACAGAATGTTCTAAATAAGGCGAAGTATGAGCATTAAAATTTCCTAAGAAAGAATCAACAGAATAGTTGCCAATTATATTGTTGTTGTATGCTATAGGTTCATTTTCCCCTTCCAATTCTGTCACTATGTATTTTTGATGCCTTTCTCACTCAACCTTTAATTGATTTGGTTTACCACTGTAAGAGAGCCACATATGTGACCAATCAGTTGCAAAATATCCATGAAGCTTTTCAGACCAATCCCTACTAAGAATTAAGCCATAGAATTCTGGAATGTCTGCAACTAAAATATCGATAACTTGACATACCTTTGGATTGGATGACAGCCTTATGGTAACCTGATTTAGTTCTCCAATTACTTCAACCTGCGACCGGTCCAGCTGAAATATGCGCACTGCAGATTTTTGGGGTTGAACGTTCATCTTTGCACATATTGATTTAGGTAAGATATTGGATGAAGCTCCTGAATCAACTAAAAAATTATGCAAATTTTTATTGAAAATTTCATAAGTAAGAAGAAATGGTGGAGTATGAGATCTTGACCTTCCTCCAATTAGAGCGATGTCGTTATGATAAACTTTACTAGTGACATTATTTGGAGGTCTTCCCATCTCGTGGGAAGCTTGCGAGATTACAGCGGCAGGCAGAGGTGCAACTTGTATTGCATGCAATTCTTTCAAAAGGAGCTTTTGTTGATGTTTTAACTTGCTCAATTCATAAAAAGTAATGTTAGCCCTAGTCCTCATCATGTCTTCTATGATATTATACTCCATCTCATCAGAAGCAATCAATGTTTTAGATGGAGTTGGTGAATTTGTTTGGACTGTGCTTGTTTGATTGGCTTTGGGTGACGTTTTCTTAGCTATGAATTTATCCTTAGTCATTGAGCTTGCGCTCTTTGGCTTAGGAGTAGGTTGAGGAGGATCGAGTTGATTTCTACTTCTAGTACTGACTGGTGATGCCTCTTGATCCTCTTCATCTAGGAGGATAAAATCCCACATTCCCTGTACTACTACAATTTCTTCTTCATCAGTAGGCTCTTCGTTGGAAATTTCCTCTTCTTCTTCCTCTGATTCAGCATTAGTAATAGCATTGGGAGGCTTCGAATCAGTTGAAGGATTTCTTCTATAAGGCTTGTAAGGCTTTCTAGAAGAAGTCTCTGCTACTTGTTTCTTTATGTCAACCATTTCATTAGACATGGTTTTCAAAACTTTCTGCAATCCCTCTAAATCAAATGGGTCTTTGGACTGTTTTTCTTTGGATCTCCTTTAAAAGTAACCTTCATATATTTACGTTCATCAACGGCGTTTTTCTTTTCTAAAGTTATGATACGTTTCTCTACTGCTATTTGCTTCCTTCATATTGTCAACTAAAGTTGTTTTGTTAGCTCTATCAACAAAGATTGCTATGTTTGATGGTAGAGCAAATATGTACCATTCACTTCGAACTTCTTCGCCAGGTTTAGAGGCGGTAGGAATTTTGTTCAAAAGTTTATTAAAACACGAGTTAAAATCTTTGACAAGTTCCCTTGATTCAGCCCTAAGGTTAGACAGGTCATTGATTAGTGTGCAGTGGACTTGTCATCACCGAACTTAGTCAAGAATTGTTATTGGAAAATATCCCAACTAGTGATAGATCCGGATGGTAATGAGAAATACCATGATCCGGCTACTCCTTGCAAAGTGTAAGGAAAGAGCCGAACGACAGAATCTTCATTAGTAACCCCATTGAGATTTATGGATAACATAAAGTTGTTTATGTGTTCTTCTGCTAGCATGCCTGCTTCAGGATTAAACTTAGGCAGCCATTTTTTTGGGTGGGCCGATAATTGAATCAAGGGTGCAGTCATTAAGACTACCCCTGGATTATTCCATGGAGTTTGGGCCATCGTTGAACTAATAACAGAGGAAAGCATAGAAGATGATCCCTACGGTTGGGAAGATGAGGGTATTACAGTTCCAGATGATTGAGAAGGAGATGCCGAAGTTCCAGTGGTCTGGTGGACGATAATTTGAAGTGGAGGAGTGGATGGTTGACTTCACGATGGAGAGGTTGAGATGGATGATGACGACGAAAGAGTCTCACTATCAGACCCTTTAGGTGATTTCATTGCTCTCTTCCTTGTAGGTAGAGGCAATTCAATTGGTTCAATACTAAACTTTTCACTCTGCAATCTGGTAAGGGGATGAGAAGGGTCATATTGCGAAGTCACACTACCTTGAGATCTTTTAGATTTTTGAGAAGATATTGAAAATCACTGAAGTTTATGGATCAAAGATTCAACTTCAGGAGGTTCAATAGTATATTTCTCTGAAATATTCGGGTTTGTGGCAGTGGTTGTTGTTCTATCGACTTCTTGCTCAAGATTTAAAGATTCTAAATGCGATGGATAAGTCAGGGGAGATGGTGAGGGCGATTTACTCTCAGAATGGTATTTATATTTAGATTTACTTGCCATTCATAGTTCGGAGGCCCTCCTTCTAGCGCCAAATATGTTGAAGCCCCAAAAATTGGGTCTACAACAAGGGGGATACCCACCCGGTCTGGACCTTGGTTAGCAGCTCCTTTTCCATTTGGTGTAGTGGGTCCAACTGGGGATATGGGACCAGTTTCCCAATTTATGTGTGTGTGTGTGTTGAGAATTGATATTTCCTTTCTAATAACTTCTAAGTAAAATGCTTTTATTCTAAATCTAATTTAACGACATGCAATTGTATTCTAATAAATAGAAATATCTAATTCTAAAACTACCCCGAGATTTGATCTTTCAATTATGCGATCTAAAATAGTTTCTACAACAATTGGTAATAAAGATCATTCAATCGCTATAAGAAAAGAATTCAATAAAGATGAACTATTTTGTATAAAAAGTTATCCAAACAGTTGTGATCGCATAATAAGTCACTCATATATTAAGCATAAATAAATCGCTATCACCGTACAAAAGTGCCAAATGATAACTCAAGAATTTAAGCATTCATACATAAATAACTGAACATGAATATCACCATAACACATAAGCAGAATTTGTTAAGAGATAAAAGTACCATTTATAACGAGTCCTACTCATGAGTTCCAGCAATAATGATCTATCTCTTCTTAATCCAACATCCACTAAGAGTACAAAAGTGCAACATCAGTAGTAGATATTAAACGTAGATATCAATAAATATTGTTCCATTCATTCATCAAAACTTCCACGGAGGGTGCAAAAGTGCATGTTCTGAGGACAAGTTTTTGATAAATTTCAAGACCTTTCTCTAAATGCATGAGAAGGGTTTAAATACTACTAGCTAAATCTAAAAATAATTTATTACAAAAATGTAGGATACGGTTTAAATGACCATCCTCATTTTAGGCAAAAATAAAGCAAAACTAAAACTAAAACTGAATCTAAAACTAAAACTAACAACTAACTATCTATGTATCTGTTCCTTGTAGTCACAAGTATTAGCTGTCCGACTTCCGAATTTAGCTGTCCTGCGAAAACGGAATTGGCAAGAGCTGGCACCATCTTCTCAGCAGAATTAATGATACATTTGAGAGTCATGCACTGGCTGTGTGGTTTTACCAAGTACATCCAGTAAGAATCCCAATTCAACTTGGTTAACCTTTTGATGGACTCTGCTTTTTCTTGAGCCTTCTGTCTCTAGCTTGTCTGTAGATGTTGTACATTTGGTAGATATTTACATACTACTTGAAGATAAATACCACTAGTTTTTGAGTTCAAGTTTTACCTTCCGCCTTTAGCACTTTTTCCTACAAATTTCCGAGCTTACAGGTGACTGAGTGATTAGAGGCTTTCGATTTTAAGAGGTTTTGCCTGACGATATCTGAAACTACCTCAGATTCTTGATCTGGATCTGAGTCTTAAATTGTCTATTTGTGATATTAGCACTATCCAGTACCCATTTGACCATGTCTGTGTATGGAGGAATTTTGGGCCTCGCCGCTATCCGATGCAAGAAAGAACATGCTAGTTCTGTAATAGACACTTCAGATGACCCGTGTGAGCTAGCAGCAGTTGTAACCTCCATTACCCTGGGATTTTCTTCCTCGAGTAGACTGCAAATGCCTTCCCAAGTAGTAATACCGACATCTTTGTTATAGGTGGTGTTTGTGTATAAGGGCATCATCTCTTTATCTTCAGAACTCGGAGCTTTACTCTTCTTTCCCATAATATTCTGAACACTGTTATGTACACTTCTCTGCTTTTCGCTCCTGCAATTTACAAATGAGGCAAGAGTAATGATAAGAAAAAAAAGGTGATGGGAAAGCTTTAAATGCCGAAAACATATAAAATATATCACCCTACGTGAAATGGCTCCTCAATCAGATCAAAACCATATTTCATTAATGATTTCCAACTAACTCATTAATTAACATTAACACCCATAACTGGGCATCGGTTTATGGAAAAAGCTTTCTCGAACAACGAGCCCTATAGATCTGCGATAAGGCGATTTTTCGATTCGCTTCGCAATATCGCAGATTGCAATATTACAAATACGTTGCGTGTGGCAATCATCCGTTACAATGTGTTTTTTGCAAAATGCGATTTGCGAGATGTGCCATCGCATATCGGTGGTTTAAGGCATTTCAGCTTAAGTGATATTTGAGGCATGCGATGCGATGAGGGTCTTTTGATGCGTGATTTCGCATCGCGATTTCACAATCTTAGGATTCCACTTGTGGAGTATTGAAGAAGGTATTTTTTCATTGACTATTTTGCCATCTTTTCTTTAGAACTCGTAACATCTTTGCATCATGAACTAGGTAGATAATGGGAAATCATGACAAATCTATAAAGATTTATATGCAACATGAAAACGCTAATAATTGCCATTCCTTATGCAGGAAAAGGAAAAAAACTAAAGATTGTCGCTCCAAAGAAAAAGATAGGGCCAAGCTAACCGCTTTCCCTTTGGTGGGGAACCATATGCAAACAAGACGATCTAAATTAAAACATCTCAGCCAAGGAAAGGAAAAGGAGATATTGACTCGACACAAGAAAACGACTGGATAACTAAGGATTAACAGCTTGGCGAATCCCTCAGGATCCTTTGATACTGATGGATCACTCCTTTAACTATTTTTGCATCCTTGATATCTCTGCTTCAGCTATTATAAGTAGGGGCAGCACTGCTAGCCCGGGGGAGACAGTTAATTTTCATGTAACTTTGCTCTGTATTTGAAACTTTGATCATCGACTTTCGTTGAGAAGTGATCCACTGTAACTCTATCTTGATTCTTTAATATAAATATGGTTGTTGTTCTATCTGTGATTCTGGAATAACTTCAAGCGGTGTATCCCTGGAGGCTAAGGGCCCGGCCCTGGTGGAACACTTGCTCCTGTATCATTATCTTTAGTTCGTGTGTGGTTGTATTATCATCTTTAATCGGTAATCTGGTGTGTTTCGTTATCGTATATCATAGCTTTGTTATATTTTATATATCTTTCTCTATAACAGGAAAGTTGTATTGTGCATTCTGATCTTATAACGTATTGTTGTTCCTTTATAGTCATTAATATAACACCACTATTCTTTACAGAATGTTATTGCTGTTAATTGCAAAGTAACCGAGTTGTAACCTTCTTAAGTTGGTATTACTGTATTCATCTATGGTTTATACTTCATACGATTGATGTTCAATTGACATTGTTGTTCCATTATGAATTGCGATCGTTACCCTTTCTAATCGGGATCAGTAGTTGCAGTATCAAACTCAGATTACTGTTTTTCTTAATATCTTTGTGTTCTGTGTATATTATTTATTTCGGTATTGTATGTTCACAATTGGCTCTAAGCATTGTTCTATATTCCATTGGTAATTGGTTGTCATTCCATTTCTATTTGCTGTCCAATTTGCCCTTTGAGTAAAGATTGACATTTGATTTCTATAGGATACGATTATTGTACTTATTCCTGTAGATTAAGGTGTGTTGTTCATCAGAATTAGTTGTCGTTACATTTCCTAGTTGCTGTTCCATTTTTAGTTGCTGTTCCATTTCCTATTATTTGTGTTACTGTTGCTTTGGTGTGCAGAACGGTCTGAAACTATAGTGGGCATTGGCATTTGTTGTCTAGTCCCCAGATTGATGATCTGTTCCTTGGATTAGTTACATTAGTTTCCAAAGGGATGAGTTATTGTCACTAGACCCTTGACTGATAAATTGCTTAGCTTTCTGAATGCATAATTTAGGCTTTAAAGTATTTTGCTGTAAGTAAATTTTCTTTCAAGCATCTGTTCACTCTTGTGTTTTATTGAGCACTATACTACTAGCATTACTCTGACAAATGACAGCCTCAAACTGAGTACACTCTTTGAGATAAAAAATCATTCCTAGATTGACAAGTTAATGTGGGGTAATTAGAAGTGAAAAAGACCCTTTTACGACTCGACATTTTGGCGCCATTTCTAGGGAAGAGTGTAGCCATTTGTTTCTTTTTTAGAGTAGTGTAAGAACCTATTAGGAAAGAACTGTGTTTTAAAAACAGAAGGTAAGAACCTGTGTGAGGAGTATGTAATAGCCCTACTCCCCTACCCACTTTCCTACAGATTTGTTGTTGTTTTGTTTGGGTAGAACCTAGCAATTGATTTGTGTGCATGACTAAGAAGAAAAAGCCAGAAAAGAATCCCAAACCTCTACCCAAGTCTAATAATGCTAAGGGGCTGGTGACCCTTGGCTGATCGACCTTTATAGATGAAATCCTCAAGAAAGCAGAATCTCAGCCTTCAGTAGGACCTAGAAAAGTTACTTCTAAATAGCCTACTAGTTCCCTTCAGGCCACAAGATCACCATCTGTAGCCTTTGTTGAGGTGCATAGTCAAACCGAAGAGCAAGATTTTCAAGAAATTGAAAATTCTAGCCCAAAATCATTGCAAGAAGGGAACCTTAGCAATCTCTATGAAGGAAGGGGAGAAACAGGAGAAGGTGAAGAACCAAAATCTCCTCTTAGGGTAATTCAGTGATTAAGCAACCCAGATAAGGGAAGTGTTGCATAAATCATTTATAACGACATTCAAGAATCTGAATCCCCTCAGACATTAGGCGCTCTCATCATCCCAGATAAAGGAAGTGTTGTCAAGGCCATCCCCATTAGAGCCATTCCCCTTCGACAACCTAGGAATACCCTCCTAGATATCCCAGAAATCTATTGGCACATATTTGACCAAATGGCCCAGAATCAGCCTAACACCCAAACCTCTACACTGCAATACCCCATTGTGGATACTGCAGCCAATTCACCTATGAAATCAATTCCCCTCCAACATATCCCAACATTCCATGCCCTTACATCAGAAGATCCGGATGCATTCATGTTTAAATTCGATGTGTTGCGTAGAGGATATGATTATACCATTGATTCCCAAAAACTGAAATTATTTCCTTCTACATTAAAAGGAGCTGCTTTAAGATGGTTTATGGGATTAGGTGGTGGTGTTATAAATAATTGGGATCAAAGGAAAGAGTCTTTTTTAAAAAAATATCACGACTATTGCAGGTCTCGAGAGTTAAAAGATGAAATATTTCAGATGGTAGCTAAACCAAATGAAACATTGGAAGAGTATGTTGAACGATTCCAGTATAATCTTCAAAGATCTCCTTATGCATCATTACCCTAACCTGATAATGCATTAAAAACAACATTAATTAGAGGAATGAAGGAACAATGGATTGAGACATTAAACATTATGGGGAAATGAGATATTTATCAAGAAAATTTTGCTGACATTATTGATTTATATATCAGGAGATCGAGAGGTAGCACAAGACTAAAACCAACAGAACATGATCGATTTGTAAGAGATAATAGAATTTCGGCAGAAGGAGTAACTCGTGCAGAAATTGCAAATTTATTACAAAATTTTAAAACTGACATATTGGGGATGCTGACAACACAACTTGATATTATGCAGGCTAAATAAAAACAAGCAGAAGTAGAATAGAATTTGGCAATATTTTGTCCCAGATGCAGAAAGAAACACAGCCACAAGGAGTGTCCATTAGATGCAGTTCAAGTTTGTGCCATTTGTACAAAATACCACTCCACAGAGAGTTGCCCCTCACTTCCTAGATTGAAAGAAATATACAAGGAAGCAGAAGAAGAGCCAGAACCAGTGTATCTACTTAATCAACGTTGTCAGTGGCAACCGCGACAAACAGGTATGTTTTCAGACCCAGCTTCTTCTTTCCAGCCTTAGCAATACCACACTCAAAAATATAATTCAATGTGGCAAAATCAACCTCCCTTCCCGAATTGGTCACAGCAATCATTCCCTTCATCATCTCCATGGCCGAGTCAAGCAAGTCAAACCAATTGGCCAAATTTTCCCTATACCCCACCATATTGGCAAAAAAATGTTTTTCCACCACAATGAACTCCTCCTACTTCACAAAGTCAAACCTGGGAGACAAACTGGCAAAGACCGATGAATCAGCCAGTAGGAACCATCCCGATCCCTCAACCTACATTTCCAGCCCTACAACAAAACCCCAGTCTAACTTAAGGTCGCAACTCCCAGCCCAACCCAATCCCAATCCAAATAACAAACCGTTCCAGTCCATTCAAATAATTCAAACACCAGAGACAGGAACCGATCTGAGTGTAATGACCTTCAATTAAGATTTGGGCGTATCATTGAAACAGAGGGAGATAAAATAGTTCAAGTTGAAAATCAGTTGCCTGTAAAACCACCATTACACAAAGAGGACGTGACCAGACAACAAATTCATGATCCAGCAACCACATCCTCACCTCCATTCCCAGAACGTTTAATCATACCTCGACCTATACAATATCCTGATTTTGACATTCTGGGAGAATTACGAAACCTGTACATAAAAATCCCGTTCCTCCAAGCCATTCAAGACATCCCGATATATGCAAAGACTATCAAAGAACTATGTATAAAGATACCAAGGAGGACAATAACAAATAACCCAAAGGTCCAAGTAGTTGGCACTTTATCTGACTTATTATCAGGACAAGAAACACTCGTTAAATACGAAGACCCAAGAAATCCAATAGTAACCATACAAATCTATGGTCAAACCTTCTCCAATGCCTTAGTTGATCTAGGAGCTACAATTAACATCTTAACAACCACTACTTGCCAAACACTGGGCATTACATCAATAGAACCTACCTCCACTTTACTAGAACTGGTCAATCGATCCATAGTTAGGCCAGAGGACACACTACAGGATGTCATGGTATCTGTTGATTCCTTGGAGTATCCAGCCGATTTTCTGATAATAAATCCCAAAAACTGACTTGATGGACACCCATTGATCTTAGGCAGACCTTGGCTCACAACTGTCGATGCTTATATTGGCTGTCGACAAGGTAATATGACCATTTCTAGGGGGACAAATATTAAGAATCTAGCTTGATACCCCCCAGCGCAACCAAGCGTCACAATAATAAAAGCTAATAAGCATCCTGTATCATACCTCAATGAAAATATTAAATCTCCATTAACCATGCAAGAGGCCCTTGATTTCAAAGACCAAACAGAAGACGATGCCATTAATAATTTCATTAGCCAAGCTGAACCCAGATCCCACGTACAATGTCACATGATAGAAGCGACATTTGATAATGAATTAGAAGAGGACCTTCTTAAAGATACACATAATCAAGCAATACCTACTACCTCTGTCTCAAATAGAAAAATTGTGGAAATTGAGCCAGGAAAGACTTTAAACATTAATGCCAACCTGACTTCCGAACAAGAAAAGAAACTCATCTAGTTATTGAGGAAACATAAAGAGGCATTTGCATGGGACTACCCTAATATGAAAGGAATTGATCCCCAGTTATGTACACACCACATTTACATATAAAGGGATGTGAGACTTGTTCGCCAACCACAAAGGAGACTTAATCCTCATCTAAAAGACATTGTAAAAGCTAAACTCCAAAAACTTTTAGATGTTAACTTCATCTACCCTATCTTTGATAGTAAATGGGTCTCTCCACTCGTTGTGGTATCAAAGAAGAATGGAAAGTGGAGGATTTGTGTAGACTATAGAGAATTAAATAAAGCAACACAAAAATACCACTTTCCCCTTCCATTCATTGATCAAGTATTAGACACTTTAGCAGGAAAGAAATTCTTTTCTTTCTTAAATGGCTTCAGTGGATACAATCAGATCCAGATTACCCCTGAAGACCAAGAAAAAACCACTTTTACTTGTCCATGGGGAACATTTGCCTACAGAGTTTTACCTTTTGGCTTATGCAATACTCCTGCCACATTTCAAAGAGCTATCCTCAGCATTTTTTCAAACCTAATAAATGAGGGGCTCGAAGTCTACATGGATGATTTTACACCATACGGAGATGATTTTGATCCAGCATTGGACACACTGGAAAACGTCTTGCAGCACTGCATTGCCACCAGGCTTTGCTTAAGCCATGAAAAATGCTATATGATGATGACTGAAGGACTTATTCTAGGCCATTATATCTCAGCAGCTGGCATACAAGTAGACCCAGCGAAAATTCAAATAATTTTGCTAATTCCCACTTCTACCACTCAAACAGAGGTACGCGGTTTTCTTGGATTCTCTGGTTATTATAGAAGGTTTATAGAACATTTTTCACATATTGTTGCACCTCTATATGCACTAACAGGTAATGTTGACTTTCTTTGGACAGAAAAATGTGACCATCTTTTTCAAGATCTGAAGAATCTTGTGTCCACAGCTCCAGTACTTCAAGGACCAAATTGGGACCTGCCATTCCATATTTCATCAGATGCCTCAGATACAGCTATTGGAGCAGTACTTGGGCAGGAAGAAGATAAAAAACCATATGCAATTTATTATATCAGCAAGAATTTATCCCTTGCTGAATTGAATTATACTGTTACTGAAAAAGGATTTCTAGCTGTAATATATGTTGTCGATAAGTTTAGGCATTACATTACTGGATATCCTGTTATTTTATATAAAAATCACTCTGCCATAAAATATTTAGAAAATAAACCAATCACAAATGGTAGAATAACTAGATGGCTGATTTTATTGCAAGAATTTGATATTACAATCAAGGACAGACCCAAAAAAGAAAATCCTATAGCTGACTTTCTCTCGCGAATGCCAAAACCAGTGGATGCAGCAGCAGTTGAAGATAAATTCCCAGATGAGCATTTGTTTGCTGTCACTGTTAAGACACCCTGGTATGTTGATGTTGCGAATTACTTAGCAGTAGGTAAATTACCAAAACATTTGACCCCCAATGAATGAAAACAGATTGTCTAGAGAAGTGCTCGATTTTCCTGGATTGGGAGCTACCTGTTCCATACAAGAGCAGATATGCACATCAGGAGATGTGTCTGAGAGGATGAAATTTTTGATATTTTGAAAGCCTGTCACAATGAACCATATGGCGGAGACTTTGCCGATAAGAGAACTGGACATAAGGTGCTACAAACAGGGTATTATTGGCCTACGATCTTCAAAGACGCAAAGAAGTTCGTTCAAGCTTGTGACAGTTGTCAAAGAGCAGGCCGCCCTGGTCAGGCCGATGAAATGCCCCTAAACCCACAACTGGTTATTGAACCATTCGAGCCATGGGCACTTGATTTTTTTGGTCCAATTAACCCATCCTCGAATTAGAAAACATATATTCTGGTGGCAACAGAATATGTCACCAAATGGGTTGAAGCAGAAGCATTACCAAGAGCTATAGAGGATTCTGTCATACAATTCCTGTTTCATATATTTGTGTGATATGGACTTCCAAGAGACATAATTACGGACGGTGGACCACAATTTGTTGGTAATAAGATTGCTGCAACACTTAAAAACTATCATATCCAGCATAAAATTACTACTCCATAACACCCACAAGAAAACGGTCAAGTAGAAAGTAGCAACAAAATAATAGAAGCAATCCTGACAAAAACCATTGCGTCACATAGACGTGATTGGGATGTAAGACTACCAGAAGCCTTGTGGGCCTACAGAACAACATGGAGAAGCACTACCGACTATTCACCATACCAATTAGTGTTTGGAAAGCAACCCATTTTCCCCATAGAATTCGAAATCCAAACACTGTGAACAGCACAAGAAGTCAGCCTATATCTAAGCGAGGCACAGATTAATAGATTATAGCATATCAATGAGCTAGATGAAATCAGACTCTCTTCCCTTCAACACACTGCATCAATCCAACAGCAGCGAGCTAAATGGCATGACGCTCTCAATAAAAACAAAGTCTTCCGCGAAGGAGACTGGGCACTCTTATACGATTCCAGGTTTCAGGATTTTCCCGGGAAACTTCAGACTCGTTGGCTGGGGCCATATGAAATCCAGAAGGTACATGATAATGGCACCTTAACTTTAGTCACTATTGACGGATCTGGACATACCTTTAAAGTAAATCGCCACCGAGTCTGATTATACTGCAAACCACTTACTCGGGAATCCTTCTATCAGCAACTACACGAGGACTCTGATATGCAAATTCTACAGGAGGAAGAGAAATCTTCCTCACTCGTGATTCATTAAGTGATTCACCTTTTTATACTTTGTACATAATTTCTTTGTTCTGTATATATTTCTGTATTTGCATTTTTTTCCCTACTGTTCCTTTTTCAGAACAAACAACACTGTCTTTCTGTTGTTCCTTTTCTGAAGGGACAGCATTTGTGCACACTTTTGTCATTTTTGTTGTTCCTTTTCCAAAGAGACAACATTTTTGTTTGTTGTTCCTTTTTCAAAAGAACAACACTTTTTGTTTCAGCCGTTCCTTTTTCATTTTCATTTTGTTGTTCCTTTTCTAAAGGAACGACATTTGAGTGTTCTGCTGTTCCTTTTCCAAAGGAACAACACTTTTGATTTTTGTTGTTCCTTTTCCAAAGGAATGGTATTTGCATGGTCTGTTGTTCCTTTTCCAAAGGAACAACATTTGAGTGTTCTGATGTTCCTTTTCCAAAGGAATAGCACATTTGATTTCTACTATTCCTTTTCTAAAGGAACAACACTTTTGGTTTTTGCTATTCCTTTTCCAAAGGAACGGCATTTGACTTTTTTGTTGTTCTTTTTCCAAAGGAACAACACTTGTGATTTTTGCTATTCCTTTTCCAAAGGAACGGCATTTGGGTTTTCTACTGTTCGTTTTCCAAAGGAACGACACTTTTTTATTTTTGTTGTTCCTTTTCCAAAGGAACAACATTTGTGTTTTTGTTGTTCCTTTTCCAAAGGAACGACACTTCTAGTTTTCTGTTGTTCCTTTTCCAAAGGAACGACACTTTCGGTTTTCGTTGTTCCTTTTGCAGAGGAATGGCACTTGTATTCTTTTGCCCTTCCTTTTTCAAATGACAACATTCTGGTATTCCTTCTACTTATGCCTATGCATACCTGTTGTTCTTCTTGTTTCAGGTATTTTGGAGCACACCTATACACTCATGCAATGGATACAAAGCTAGAGCATACTGAAATCAGCAAATTATGTAAAATCGCTACTTTTACAAGAAATTGTTGTGAATTGATAACGAGGAACAAGGAAAGGACGCAGTCATTCATTACTTTTGTTGTCATTACTCTACTAATATTAACATGATTGGTCATCGTTATCATGTTGGTTCTTTTTTAAATTCCCATAATCTTCTTTGATAATTGTTAAGGAATAAGAACAAAGGGTTTATATTTTCTATTGAGATGTTAATACTTCTTCCACCATTCCTACTCTTAAGGAGGGCCAAACCACCCTTTGTGTATAAAAAGGAAAGCATGTTATAAAAATAAAAAAGACGAATGATTTGACTTGTCAAATGCAGGATAGGGGGTCTCATCAAGAGCCAGCCTACCATGATCATAAGGAAGAAAGTGAAGTGGCATTCCCACTATGGCCACCACACTAGGGATATGATCCAAGAGGCACATCAACAAAAAATAAGGAGTCCTTGGAACAGGAGGTATCATCACGAGCCGGCTTGCCCAATTTTCACTCCTTCCTAGTGAATGGCATTACGATTTAACTGGTTACCAAGCCAGCATAATGACCTCCATTCTGACAGTGAATAGAACTTCCTATGCCTACACAAAGGATCATGGTTCCATGGGTGAAACAAACAACTCTGCCAAGGTTATGGACACCTGTCGGCAACAGAGCTCTGTTAATGGTATTGAAGTCACATTTCTTATATGCCAATAGTCATCATTAATACCCTTCTCGGTCTTATACCTTTGTAATTTGTCAAATAGGATTATGCATGTCACTTCCCCGAACCATTAAACACATGAAAATCCATTATCACCAATCATGACAGAAAAAGTAGACAATGATCACATTACACTCATTGTGCACGTCAGCTGTCTTATCCTCCCAGCCTCGCATCATGTAACCGCACTTTCTTATTTATTAAGCGATCCTATTATATACCTCAATTTCAGTAACCTGCTCCTTTTTGTAAACATGGCATCGTGGCATACGTTGTTCCTTTATGACCTTGTACCAGAACAGATCGGCTTGCCACCCCTTCATTTGATGGTCGAGGATGGCCTGTCACATTGCGGGGAGGGGGTGCTGATTTCATATTTTGCTGATATACACGTCAGGCTATTATTCGGCAAATTCTTACTCGGGAATAGCAAGGCTCAATGGTATCTCGTTTTTCAATTTGCATGCCTTGTTGTTCCTAAGATATTTCTGTCTACAACAACTAGGAAGATTTGAACGATCCTTGCGATTTTGCTATTTTTTCTGAGTTTCTAACAGTTCGAGAAACTTGTTGTTCCATTGTCATTTTTGTGTTTTATAGTGAGCTAAAGCATGGGAGGAAGGTCAATTCGAAGATAACCACAAGTATTGACAGTTTCTGACGCTGCATGGGAAATCCTGGCAAGGGCAGGATGGTTAGTCTATCTTAATGAAATACAGGAATCCAACGAGGCCGTGGCAATAGAATTCTTGCAGAATTTACAAGAAAAGCACTCCACAATAAGGGGAAAACATATAGCATTCACTGATGCCGTAATTGCAGAGGTCTCGGGACTGCTAGCCACTAGACCTGTATGGACCCTGAAGAAGGAGAGATTACAAAATATCATGGAGATCTTCCAGGATGAAGGCCAGAACCTGACAGTCATAGGAAAGGGAGTCCTACCAGCAGCATTAGGAGAGCTGTGGGTAGAATTGACGAGGATCATCCAGAGCTACATCACCTATGAAGGCAGGAAAGACGTGGTAAGACCACGACACCTTAAACTCTTAGTTGTATTAAAAGAGAAATGCTCTATGAACCTACCTGCATTTTTAAATTCATTACTGCATGATGTTGCCCGAAGCATGAAAAAGTCACAACATGTGGAATCGGTAGTGAGTCACCATGGACTGATACGGTTGATAGTTAGCCACAGTTTGGCTCAGCAACAGAGCAGCTGGGAAGAACTAATTGCTATAATAGATGGGGCACCAACTCCGCCAGCCCCAAAACACAAACATACTGCCAGTACACCAAATAGACCATCAAAACAGAGAAAATCAGTTAGATTGGCATGGATTAGAGGGAGATTGGAAAATCCCCAAGGGAGTACCAGCCAACCTGTGGAGATAGACGACTCAGGGGATGAGCAACCCCCGCAATTGGAAGGATAAGAGAATGAGAAAGAAGTGGAAGGAAATGGGGAAGGAGAGACAGAGGAAGAGACCAAGTAACTTGAGTAGGTGGAGGCGGAGGCAGAACAACGTGAAGAGACTCCATTGCAAGAGGACGAATTGGCCAAAATTCTGGCCAATATGGGTGAATATGGCCAGCCTCTCAGCCCGCCAGGCCTCCAGATTGAGGAAGAACCAAAAGAGCATTCTGCTCAGGATAAAAATGCACCCGAGGAATTGCGCGACGGGGAAGAAAACAAAGAGAATCATTCTGCAAGTATGACAGGAGAAGAAAATGATGAAGATATGGGAGGGGAACAATCCGCTCCCAGCCAGACTACACTAGAAGAATTGCATGAAGAAGAAGGGGTGGACAAGGAAGTTACCCAGGAAGTAACAGAGCCAGCTAGGGTTTCTACTCCTGAGCAGCCTGAACCAAACATCGAAGGAGCACCCCAAGAGGAAAACTAGGGAATTGGCCAGGATAACAGTCCAAGCCCAAATAAATAGATAGTTGTTCCTTCTAAGGAAACAGAAGAAATCAAACGATTACGAAAAGAACAGAAAAGGTTGCTAAATGTGATAGCTCGACTTTGACAACAAATCAGGGTTTTGAGAATGAGAAAGAGAGCAAAGAGAACTTCAGGGGAAAGACATGCAGCTACTTCGGTGAGAACCCCCAAGAAAAAGGTTCGAAAGACCCCTTTTCAGACTACTATTCAAAATGCTAATAATTGCCATTCCTTATGCAAGAAAAGGGAAAAACTAAAGATTTCCACTCCAAAGAAAAAGACAGGGCCAAGCTAACCATTGTCCCTTTGGCGGGGAACCATATGCAAACAAGATGATCTAAATTAAAACATCTCAAGGGGGGGGGGGGGGGGGGGGTGAATCAGTATTATCAAATTCTTATCAATCTATCTTCCTTATTTATACTTTGAATAATTCTTCAAATATTGATCATTACTTTGTGTGTCAGTATCATAAAATAATGAGCAGGAACAAGAAAAGCAAATAGTCACACAAAAGAACACCAGATATAAGGTGGAAACCCAATGTGGGTGAAAACCACCTGCTGCAATATGTCTCTATCTTCTTTCAATTAGAAACTTCTTTTACAATGATTTTGTACTGGTGCAGTCCTTTACCAGTACGCAGGCTACAGCTTGCAGAGAGCTACAACCCTCTCTCGTTCTCCAGCTTGTCTTGGAAGGGAGCTACAACCCCCTTAGCTCTTGTACTAGCCAAGATACTAGTACGTAGGTGCTGGCCTACTGAAGGCTACAACCTTCTCTTTCTTCCAGGGACCACATTTCATAAATTTTTAGACTGGATCCATGAACATCAATCAATCATCAAGTATATCTGCATCAAACAATCTCCTTTTCCCAATTAGCACTGAATCAAGTAAACACTTCTCTGACAGTTGTACCCAGAACACAGTAACAGTAACCACACACCAAATTCTGAACCCAGAATACTGCAGCAATAGACAGAGGCAGCTAGATCATAATTTAAAGATATACACTACTTCAACAACCTGAAACCTGTGTGCAGATCTATAAAGGATAATTCCTTCTTTCAAATATTCAGACACTAATTAACCCAGATTGTCAGATTTATAGATCAAGCATGCGCCTCATATAACAGATCAAAATCATGCAAAGATACTATTATTCAAGCATAAAGATTATGACCCATCAAAAGAACTTATCCTTCTTTATGCGCTAAGGTTCCTCCTTCATTCAGATCCAAATCTGTACCATAACCCAATCACAAATATTTCAGATCTAGCACTTATTAGATATTCAATTCATTTGATGATGCTTTGCCAAATGATCTCCTTCCTCTTTTATACTCTTAGACCTTCCACAATACCACGGTCCAAAACCATAGGATCAAAAAACTGTTGGACTAATACCATGAACCAACCATGAAAGTGCGTGAGATCAACACTTTTGGATGCAATACCACGAGCCAAAACCATAGGATCAAAAACTATAGGACTAATACCATGAACCAACCATGAAAGTGCGTGAGATCAACACTTTTGGATGCAATACCACGGACCAAAACCATAGGATCAAAAACTGTCAGACTAATACCATGAGCCAACCATGAAAGTGCGTGAACTTTTTCTCTACATGAAATAAACTTTTCTCTGCATAAAAGTGCGTGAACTTTTCTCTCCATGAAATAAACTTTTCTCTGCATAAAAGTGCATGAAATTTTCTCTACATGAAATAAACTTTTCTCTGCATAAAAGTGCGTGAACTTTTCTCTACATGAAATAAACTTTTCTCTGCATAAAAGTGTGTGAACTTTTCTCTACATGAAATAAACTTTTCTCTGCATAAAAGTGCGTGAACTTTTCTCTACATGAAATAAACTTTTCTCTGCATAAAAGTGCGTGAACTTTTCTCTACATGAAAGAAACTTTTATCTTCATGAAAGTGCGTGAACTTTGCTGCACTATAATTTATCATCTGAGATGAGTGGGTTGCCATCAAGTACAACATATGTATCATAATGCCAACAAAAAGGAGATATCGACTCGGCATAAGAAAACGACCGGATAACTGAGGATTAACAGCTTGGCGAATCCCTCAAGATCCTTTGATCCTGAAGGATCACTGCTTTAACTATTTTTGCATCCTTGATATATCCTCTTCAGTTGTTATAAGTAGGGGAAACACTGCTAGCCCGGGGGAGACTGTTGATTTTCATGTAACTTTGCTCTGTATTTGAAACTTTGATCATCGACTCTCGTTGAGAAGTGATCCACTGTAACTCTGTCTTAATGCTTTAATATAAATCTGGTTGTTGTTCTATCTGTGATTCTGGAATAACTTCAAGCGGTGTATCCTTGGAGGCTAAGGGCCCGGCCCTGGTGGAACACTTTCTCTTGTATCATTATCTTTAGTTCGTATGTGGTTTGTATTATCAGCTTTAATTGGTAATCTGGTGTGTTTTGTTATCATATATCACAGTTCTGTTATATTTTATATATCGTTCTTTGTAACAGGAAAGTCGTATTGTGCATTCTAATCTTATAAGTATTTTTGTTCCTTTACAATCATTAATATAACATCACTGTTCTTTAAGAATGCTATTGTTGTTAATTGCAAAGTAACCGAGTTGTAACCTTCTTAAGTCAGTATTACTGTATTCGTCTATGGTTTATACTTCATACTATTGATGTTCAATTGACATTGTTGTTCCATTATGAATTACGATCGTTACCCTTTCTAACTGAGATCAGTACTTGCGGTATCAGACTCAGATTACTGTTTTTCTTAATATCTCTGCGTGTTGTGTGTATTATTTATTTTGGTACAGTATGTTCAAAATTGGCTCTAAGCGCTGTTCTATATTTCATAGGTAATTGGTTGCCATTCCATTTCTATTTGCTATCCAATTTACCCTTTGAGTAAAGATTGACATTTTATTTCTGTAGGATACGATTGCTGCACTTATTCATGTAGATTAAGGTGTGTTGTTCATCAGACTTAGTTTCCGTTACATTTCCTAGTTGCTGTTCCATTTTTAGTTGCTATTCCATTTCCTGTTATTTGCGTTACTGTTGCTTTGGTGTGCATAACGGTCTGAAACTGTAATGGGCATTGGCATTTGCTGTCTAGTCCCCAGATTGATGATCTATTCCTTGGATTAGTTACATCAGTTTCCAAAGGGATGAGTTATTGTCACTAGACCATTGATTGATAAATTGCTTAGTTTTCTGAATGCATAATTTAGGCTTTAAAGTATTTTGCTGTAAGTAAATTTTCTTTCAAGCATCTGTTCACTCTTGTGTTTTCTTGAGCACTATATTACTAGCATTACTCTGACAAATGACAGCCTCAAACTGAGTACACTCCTTGAGATAAAAAAAATAGTTCTTGGATTGACAAGTTAATGTGGGGTAATTAGAGGTAAAAAAGACCCTTTTTACGGCTCGACATTTTGGCGTCGTTGTCGGGGAAGAGTGTAGCCATTTGTTTCTTTTTCAAAGTAGTGTAAGAACCTGTTAGGAAAGAACTGGGTTTTAAAAACGGAAGGTAAGAACCTACGTGAGGAGTATGTAATAGCCCTGCTCGCCTGCCCGCTTTCCTATAGATTTGTTGCTGTTTTGTTTGGGTAGAACCTAGTAGTTGATTTGTGTGCATGACTAAGCAGAAAAATCCATAAAAGAATCCCAAACCTCTACCCATGTCTGATAAAGCTAAGGGGCCAGTGACCCTTGGCCGATCGACCTTTATAGACGAAATCCTCAAGAAAGCAAAATCTCAGCCTTCAGTAGGACCTAGAATAGTTACTTCTAGATAGCCTACTAGTTCCCTTCAGGCCACAGGATCACCATCCGTAGCCTTTGCTAAGGTGCATAGTCAAACCGAAGAGCAAGATTTTCAAGAAATTGAAAATTCTAGCCCAAAATCATTGCAAGAAGGGAACCTTAGCAATCTTTGTGAAGGAAGGGGAGAAACAGGAGAAGGTGAAGAACCAAAATCTCATCTTAGGGTAATTCAACCATTAAGCAGCCCAGATAAGGGAAGTGTTGCAAAAATCATTTATAATGACATTCAAGAATCTGAATCCCCTTAGACATTAGGCACTCTCGTCATCCCAGATAAAGGAAGTGTTGTCAAGGCCATCCCCATTAGAGCCATTCCCCTTCGACAACCTAGGAATACCCTCCTAAATATCCTAGAAGGCTATTGGCACATATTTGACCAAATGGCCCAGAATCAGCCTAACACCCAAACCTCTACACTACAATACCCCATTGTGGACACTGCAGCCAATGCACCTATGAAAGCAATTCCCCTCTAGCATATCCCAACATTCCATGGCCTTACATCAGAAGATCCGGATGAATTCCTATTTGAATTCAACGTGCTGTGTAGAGGATACGACTATACCACCGATCCCCAGAAACTGAAATTATTTCCTTCTACATTAAAAGGAGCTGCTTCAAGATGGTTTATGGGATTAGGTGGTGGTGTTATAAATAATTGGGATCAAATGAAAGAGTCTTTTTTAAAAAAATATCAGGACTATTGCAGGTCTCGAGGGTTAAAAGATGAAATATTTCAGATGGTAGCTAAACCAAATGAAACATTGGAAGAGTATGTTGAACGATTCTAGTATAATCTTCAAAGATCTCCTTATGCATCATTACCCTTACCTGATAATGTATTAAAAACATCATTAATTAGAGGAATGAAGGAACAATGAATTGTGACACTAAACATTATGGGTAAAGGAGATATGTATCAAGAAAATTTTGCTGACATTATTGATTTATGTATCAGGAGCTCGAGAGGCAGCACAAGACTAAAACCAGCAGAACATGATCGATTTGTAAGAGATAATAGAATTTCAGCGGAAGGAGTAACTTGTGCAGAAATTGGAAATTTATTACAAAATTTTAAAACTGACATATTGGGGACGCTGACAACACAACTTGATATTATGCAGGCTAAAAAAGAGCAAGCAGAAGCAGAACAGAATTTGGCAATCTCCTGTACCAAATGCAACAAGAAACACAGCCACAAGGAGTATCCATTAGATGCAGTTCAAGTTTGCACAATTTGTACAAAAGACCACTCCACAGAGAGCTACTCCTCACTTCCTGGTTTGAAAGCAGTGTACAAGGAAGCAAAAGAAGAGCCAGAACTAGTGTATCTACTTAATCAGCGCCATCAGTGGCAGATGCGACAAACAGGTATGTTTTCAGACCCAGCTTCTTCTTTCCAGCCTCAGCAATACCACGCTCAACAATATAATTCAATGTGGCAAAATCAACCTCCCTTCCCGAATTGGTCACAACAATCATTCCCTTCATCATCTCCATGGCTGAGTCAAGCAAGCGAACCGAATTGGCCAAATTTTCCCTATACCCCACCATATTGGCAAAACAATGTTTTTCCACCACAATGAACTCCTCCTACTTCACAGAGTCAAACCTGGCAAACATACTGGCAAAGACCGATGAATCAGCCAGTAGGAACCATCTTGATCCCTCAACCTACACTGCCAACCCTACAACAAAACCCCCAATCTAACTTAAGGCCGCAACTCCCAGCCCAACCCAATCCCAATCCAAATAACAAACCTGTTCAGTCCATTCAAATAATTGAAACACCAAAGATAGGAACTGATCTAAGGGAGTGTAACGACCTTCAATTAAGATCTGGCCGTATCATTGAAAAAGAGGGAGATAAAACAGTTCAAGTTGAAAATCAGTTGCCTGTAGAACAACCATTACACAAAGAGGACGTGACCAAACAACAAATTCATGATCCAGCAACCACATCCCCTCCTCCATTCCCAGAACATTTAATCATACCTCAATCTATACAATATCCTGATTTTGACATTCTGGGCGAATTACGAAACCTTTACATAAAAATCTTGTTCCTCCAAGCCATTCAAGACATCCTGATATATGCAAATACTATCAAAGAAATATGTATAAAGAAACCAAGGAGGATAATAACAAATAACCCAAAGGTCCAAGTAGTTGGCACTTTATCTGACTTATTATCAGGAAAAGAAACACCCGTTAAATACGAAGACCCAGGAAATCCAATAGTAACCGTACAAATCTATGGTCAAACCTTCTCCAATGCATTAGTTGATCTCGGAGCTGCAATTAACATCTTAACAACCACTACTTGCCAAAAACTGGCATTACATCAATAGAACCGACCTCCACTTTATTAGAACTAGCCGATCGATCCATAGTTAGGCCAGAGGGCACACTACAAGATGTCATGGTATCTGTTGATTCCTGGGAGTATCCAGCCGATTTTCTGATAATAAATCCAAAAAACTGACTTGATGTACACCCATTGATCTTTGGCAGACCTTGGCTCACAACTACTGATGCTTATATTGGCTGTCGACAAGATAATATGACCATTTCTAGGGGGACAAATATTAAGAATCTAGCTCTATACCTCCCAGCGCAGCCAAGCGTCACAATAATAAAAGTTAACAAGCATCCTGTATCATACCTCACCGAAAATATTAGATCTCCATTAACCATACAAGAGGCCCTTGATTTCAAAGACCAAACAGAAGACGATGCCATTAATAATTTCATTAGCCAAGCTGAACCTAGATCCCACATACAATATCACATGATGGAAGCGGCATTTGATAATGAATTAGAAGAGGATCTTCTTAAAGATACGCATAATCAAACAATACCTACTACCTCTGTCTCAAATAGCAAAATTGTGGAAATTGAACCAAGAAAGACTTTAAACATTAATGCCAACCTGACTTCTGAACAAGAAAAGAAACTCATCTAGTTATTGAGGAAACATAAAGAGGCATTTGCATGGGACTACCCTGATATGAAAGGAATTGATCCCAAGTTATGTACACACCAAATTTACATAGAAAGGGATGTGAGACTTGTTCACCAACCACAAAGGAGATTTAATCCTCATCTAAAAGATGTTGTAAAAGCTGAACTCCAAAAACTTTTAGATGTTAACTTCATCTACCCTATCTCCGATAGTAAATGGGTCTCTCCACTTGTTGTGGTACCGAAGAAGAATGGAAAGTGGAGGATTTGTGTAGACTATAGAGAATTAAATAAAGCAACACAAAAAGACCACTTTCCTCTTCCATTCATTGATCAAGTATTAGACACTTTAGCAGGAAAGAAATTCTTTTCTTTCTTAGATGGCTTTAGTGGATACAATCAGATTCAGATTGCCCCTGAAGACCAAGACAAAACCACTTTTACTTGTCCATGGGGAACATTTGCCTATAGAGTTTTACCTTTTGGCTTATGCAATGCTCCTGCCACATTTCAAAGAGCTATCCTAAGAATTTTTTCAGACCTAATAAATGAGGGGCTCGAAATCTACATGGATGATTTTACACCATACGGAGATGATTTTGATCTAGCATTAGACACACTGGGAAAATTCCTGCAACGCTGCATTGCCACCAAGCATTGCTTAAGCCATGAAAAATGCTATATGATGATGAGTGAAGGAGTTATTCTAGGCCATTATATCTCAGCAGCTGGCATACAAGTAGACCCAGCCAAAATTCAAATAATTTTGCTAATTCCCACTCCTACCACTCAAATAGAGGTACGCAATTTTCTTGGATTCTCTGGTTACTATAGAAGGTTTATAGAACATTTTTCACATATTGCTGCACCTCTATATCCAATAACAGGTAATGTTGACTTTCTTTGGACAGAAAAATGTGACCATGCTTTTCAAAATCTGAAGAAGCTTGTGTCCACAGCTCCAGTCCTTCGAGGACCAAATTGGGACCTGCCATTCCAAATTTCATCAGATGCCTCAGATACAACTATTGGAGTAGTACTTGGGTAGGAAGAAGATAAAAAACCATATGCAATTTATTATATCAGCAAGAATTTATTCCCTGCTGAATTGAATTATACTGTTACTGAAAAGGAATTTCTAGCTGTAATACATGTTGTTGATAAGTTCAAGCATTACATTACTCGATATCCTGTTATTTTATCTACAAATCACTCTCCCATAAAATATTTAGCAAATAAACCAATCACAAATGGTAGAATAACTAGATGGCTGATTTTATTACAGGAATTTGATATTACAATCAAGGACAGAACCGGAAAAGAAAATCCTATAGCTGACTTTCTCTTGCGAATTCCAAAACCAGTGGATGCAGCAGCAGTTGAAGATCAATTCCCAGATGAGCATTTGTTTGTTGTCACTATTAAGACACCATGGTATGCTGATGTTGCGAATTACTTAGCAGTAGGTAAATCACCAAAACATCTGACCCCCAATGAACGAAAACATATTGTCCAGAGAAGTGCTCGATTTTCCTAGATTGTGGGCTACCTGTTCCATACAGGAGCAAATATGCACATTAGGAGATGTGTCCGGGAGGATGAAATTTTTGATATTTTGAAAGCCTGTCATGACGCACCATGTGGCTGACACTTTTCCGATAAGAGAACTGGACATAAGGTGCTACAAACAGAGTATTATTGGCCTATGATCTTCAAAGACGGAAAGAAGTTCGCTCAAGCTTGTGACAGTTGTCAAAGAGCACGACGCCCTGGTCAGGCCAATGAAATGCCCCTGAACCCACAACTAGTTATTGAACCATTCGAGCCATGGGCACTCGATTTTGTTGGTCCAATTAACCCATCCTCGAATTAGAAAACATATGTTCTGGTGGCAACAGAATATGTCACCAAATGGGTTGAAGCAGAAGCATTACCGAGAGCTACAGAGGATTTTGTCATACAATTCCTATTTCATATATTTGTGCGATATGGGCTTCCAAGAGACATAATTACAGACGGTGGACCATAATTTACTGGTAATAAGATTGCTGCAACACTTAAAAACTATCATATCCAGCATAAAATTACTACTCCATACTACCCACAAGCAAATTGTCAAGTAGAAAGCAGCAACAAAGTAATAGAAGCAATCCTGACAAAAACCATTGCATCACATAGATGCGATTGGGCTGCAAGACTACCAAAAGCCTTGTGTGACTACAGAACAACATGGAGAAGCACTATCGGCTATTCACCATACAAATTGGTGTTTGGAAAGCAACCCATTTTCCCCATAGAATTCAAAATCCAAACACTGCGAACAACACAAGAAGTCAGCCTAGATCTAAACGAAGCACAGATTAATAGATTACAACATATCAATGAGCTAGATGAAATCAAACTCTCTGCCCTTCAACATACTACATTAATCCAACAGCAGGGAGCTAAATGGCATGACGCTCTCATTAAAAACAAAGTCTTCTGCGAAGGAGACTGGGTGTTCTTATACGATTCCAGGTTTCAGGATTTTCCCGAGAAACTTTAGACTCGCTGGCTGGGGCCATATGAAATCCAGAAAGTACATGATAATGGAACCTTAACTTTAGTCACTATTGATGGATCTGGACATACCTTTAAAGTAAATAGCCACCGAGTCTGATTATACCACAAACCACTTACTCGGGAATCCTTTTGTCAGCAACTACGCGAGGACTCCGATATGCAAATTCTATAGGAGGAAGAGAAATCTTCCTCACTCGTGATTCATTAAGTGATTCACCTTTTTATACTTTGTACATAATTTTTTTGTTCTATATATATTTCTGTACTTGTATTTTTTTCCCTACTATTCCTTTTTCAGAACAAACATCACTGTCTTTCTGTTGTTCCTTTTCTGAAGGGACAACATTTGCGCACACTTTTGTCATTTCTGCTGTTCCTTTTCCAAAGAGACAGCATTTTTGTTTACTGTTCCTTTTTCAAAAGAACAACACTTTTTTTTTTCATCCGTTCCTTTTTCATTTTCATTTTGTTGTTCCTTTTCCAAAGTAATGGCATTTGAGTTTTCTATTGTTCATTTTCCAAAGGAACAACACTTTTGATTTTTGTTGTTCCTTTTCCAAATGAACGGTATTTGCGTGGTCTGATTTTCCTTTTCTAAAGGAACAACATTTGAGTGTTCTGTTGTTCCTTTTCCAAAGGAACAACACGTTTGATTTTTGTTGTTCCTTTTCTAAAGGAACAACACTTTTGATTTTTGTTGTTCCTTTTCCAAAGGAACGACATTTGACTTTTTTGCTGTTCCTTTTCTGTTCATTTTCCAAAGGAACAACACTTGTGATTTTTGTTGTTCATTTTCCAAAGGAACGGCATTTGGGTTTTCTGTTCTTCCTTTTCCAAAGGAATGGCACTTTTTGATTTTTGTTGTTCCTTGTCCAAAGGAACGACATTTGTGTTTTTGTTGTTCCTTTTCAAAAGGAACGAAACTTTTTAGCACTTTCGTTTCTATTGTTCCTTTTCCAAAGGAATGGTACTTCTGGTTTTCTATTGTTCCTTTTCCAAAGGAACGACACTTTCGGTTTTTGTTGTTCCTTTTGCAGAGGAATGACACTTGTATTCTTTTGCCCTTCCTTTTTCAAATGACAACATTTTGGTATTCCTTCTACGTATGCCTAGAGATACCTGTTGTTCTTCTTGTTTCAGGTCTTTTGGAGCACACCTATACACTCATGCAATGGATACAAAGCTAGAGCATACTGAAATCAGCAAATTATGTAAAATCACTACTTTTACAAGAAATTGTTGTGAATTGATAACGAGGAACAAAGAAAGGACGTAGTCATTCATTACTTTTGTTGCCATTACTCTACTAATACTGACATGATTGGTCATCTTTATCATGTTGATTCTTTTTTAAATTCCCATAATCTTCTTTGATAATTGTTAAGGAATAAGAACAAAGGGTTTATATTTTCTATTGAGATGTTAAGACTTCTTCCACCATTCCTACTCTTAAGGAGGGTCGAACCACCCTTTGTGTATAAAAAGGAAAGCATGTTATAAAAATAAAAAAGATGAATGATTTGAATTTTCAAATGCACGATAGGGGGTCTCATCAAGAGCTAGCCTACCATGATCACAAGGAAGAAAGTGAAGTGGCATTCCCATTATGGCCACCACACCAAGGATATGATCCAAGAGGCACATCAGCAAAAAATAAAGAGTCCTTGGAACAGGAGGTCTCATCACGAGCCGCCTTGCCCACCTTTCATTCCTTCCTGGTGAATGGCATTATGATTTAACTAGTTACCAAGCCAGCATAATGACCTCCATTTTGACACTGAATAGAACTTCCTACGCATACACAAAGGATCATGGTTCCATGGGTGAAACAAACAACTCTGCCAAGGTTATGGACACCTGTCGGTAGCAGAGCTCTGTTAATGGTATTGAAGTCACATTTCTTATACGCCAATAGTCATCATTAATACCCTTCTCGATCTTATCCTTTGTAATCTGTCAAATAGGATTATGCATGTCACTTCCTCGAACCATTAAACACATGAAAATCCATTATAACCAATCATGACGGAAAAGTAGACAATGATCGCATTACACTCGTTGTGCACGTCAGCTGTCCTATCCTTCTAGCCTCACATCATGTAACTGCACTTTCTTATTTATTAAGCGATCCTATTATATACCTCGATTTCGGTAACCTGCTCCTTTTTGTAAACATGACATTGTGGCATATGTTGTTCCTTTATGACCCTGTACTAGAACAGATTGGCCTGCCGCCCTTCATTTGACAGCCGAGGATGGCCTATCACATTGCGCGGGGGGTGCTGACCTCATATTTTGCTGATATACGCGTCAGGCTATTATTCGACAAGTTCTTTCTCGGGAATAGCAAGTCTCAATGGTATCTCGTTTTTCAATTTGCATGCCTTGCTATTCCTAAGATATTTTTGTCTGCAACAACTAGGAAGATTTGAACGAGCCTTGCGATTTTGCTATTTTTTCTGAGTTTCTAACAGTTCGAACAACTTGTTGTTCCATTGCCATTTCTGTGTTTTTATAGTGAGCCAAAGCATAGGAGGAAGGTCAACTCAAAGAGAACCACAGGTATTGACAGTTTCCGACACTGCATGGGAAATCCTGGCAAGGGCAGGATGGTTAGTCTATCTTAATCACATACAGGAATCCAACGAGGCTGTGGAAATAGAATTCTTGCAAAATTTACAAGAAAATCACTCCAAAATAAGGGGAAAACATATAGCAGTCACCAATGACGTAATTGGAGAGGTCTCGGGACTGCCAGCCATTGGACCTGTATGGACCCTGAAGAAGGAAAGATTGCAAAAGATCATGGAGATCTTCCAAGATGAAGGCTAGAACATGATAGTCAGAGGAAAGGGAGTCCTACCAGCAGCACTAGGAGAGCCGTGGGCAGAATTGGCGAGGATCATCCAGAGCTACATCACCTGTGAAAGTAGGAAAGACATGGTAAGACCATGACACCTTAAACTCTTAGCTGTATTAAAAGAGAAATGCTCTGTGAACCTACCTGCATTTTTGAATTCATTACTGAATGATGTTGCCGAAGCATGAAAAAGTCACAACATGTGGAATCGATAGTGTGTCACCATGGACTGATACGTCTGATAGTTAGCCACAGTTTGGCTCAACAACAGAGCAGCTGGGAAGAAATAATTGCTATAATAGATGGGGCACCAACTCTGCCAGCCCCAAAACGCAAACATACTGCTAGTACACCAAATAGACCATCGAAATGGAGAAAATCAGTTAGATTGGCATGGATTAGAGGGAGATTGGAAAATCCCCAAGGGAGTATTGGCCAGCCTGTGGAGATAGATGACTCAAGGGATGAGCAACCACCGCAATGGGAAGGAGAAGGGAATGAAAAAGAAGTGGAAGGAAAGGAGGAAGGATAGACAAAGGAAGAGACTGAGCAACCTGAGCAGGTGGAGGCGGAGGCAAAACAATGTGAAGAGAGTCCATTACAAAATCCATTGCAAGAGGACGAATTGGCCAAAATTCTGGCCAATATGGGTGAATATGGCCAGCCTCTCAGCCCGTTAGGCCTCTAGATTGAGGAAGAAACGAAAGTGCATTCTGCTCAGGATAAAAATGCACCCAAGGAATTGCGCGATGGGGAAGAAAACAAATAGAATCATTCTGCAAGTATGATAGGAGAAGAAAATGATGAAGATATGGGAGGGGAACAATCTGCTCCCAGCCAGACTACCCTAGAAGAATTGCATGAAGAAGAAGGGGTGGACAAGGAAGTTACCCAGGAAGTAACAGAGCCAGCTAGGGTTTCTACTCCTAAGTAGCCTGAACCAAACATCGAAGGAGCACCCCAAGAGGAAAACCAGGGAATTGGCCAAGATAATAGTCCAGACCCGAGTAAACAAATAGCTGTTCCTTCTAAGGAAACAGAGGAAATCAAACGATTATGAAAAGAACAGTAAAGGTTGCTAAATGTGATAGCTCGACTTCGACAGCAAATCAGGGTTTTGAGAATGAGAAAGAGAGAAAAGAGAAATTTAGGGGAAATACATGCAGCTACTCTAGTGAGACCCCCCAAGAAAAAGGTTCGAAAGACCCATGTTCAGCCTGTTGTTCAAAACCCTGTCGAAGAACAGTCTGCGGTTCAAACCGCTATCAAAGCATGGTCTGCTGTTCAAACCATCGTTGAAGAACAGTCTGTTGTTCAAACTCTTGTTAAAGTGCAGACTGCCATTCAAAATCAAAAGGAGCAACATTCCACTATTTCTCATGTTGAAGTGCAAACGGACGATATATCGGCCTGTGACAGGGAAGTTAAGACAGAGGCACAGTCCTCTGAAAGGATACAGACTATAAATACAAGGTCATGCAATAGGAAGATTCAAGTAAATCTTCCACTGGCCACTACTATGTGGGATAGCGATCCGAGGACAGTAACCCTACAAGAGGGTTTGATGCAAGCTCAGAAAGCAGTTGAAAAACTCATGGAACAAACGGTTTCTCAAGAAAAGTATGAAGAATTACAACAACAGCTAAGGAATGTCAATTTATCCGAAAGCCAAGCCTTTGAAGGATGGCGAGAAGAACAAGAAAAAGTCGCAAAGGTAACTCATAGATTATATGTAATTATCAGATAGATGGAACCTTATGTTCTTTGTACACTGACATCCTAGCATGTAGAGCCCCTGCCAAGAATTATGCCTTGTTTTTAATGGAACGATATTTGCAATTGAAAATTAAGGCCGTCAAAGCAGGAGCCCCTATAAAAATTAATACCATTGATGATTTTATAAATTGTTGTAAGCACTATGGAGTGAAGGTTCAAAGACTACTATGTGAATTCTATCTACATAACCTTGTGCTAGATCAGGACACAGAGCAGAACCCTGTCCCTTTCGTTGGGGATATCCAACTGCAGGCATTTATTTCGTTTGGAGTTAATCAAATAAAATGGCTTGAAGCCTATAATGCATTCCAAAGACAAGAAAATGGATTAGACTTATGGGTAAGAGCTGAGCCTAGAGATCCATTACAGTTATGGAACAAACACAGAAGCTTTATGAGGACTCCGGGTGTGATTGACGTGTTAAAACCCATTCATATAGAAATAAATCGGCAAGGGATAGAATACTTCTTTACCATTAAGGACTTTGCCATTGCAGCTGCTAAATTTCGATGTCAGACCTCTAATCTGAACATCCAACTCAGGGAACCATTTAATTACGAGAACTTTAAGTTAGTCGTTGATCGTCTGAACCTCTATGGAAAAATTATCTTGAGGGAAGGGCCATCTTGGTTAGGATATAGGTTTCGAAGTCCGATTATTTGGCACCCTGCACCAGGATACCAAGCCCTGTATGAAATGCTTGAGGGTTAGATAGGCCATCTTTTTTAACACCTAGTTAGGCATCATGTTTGTAGGCCACCACATGAGATCCCCTCTCCAGCCTACTCTCTCACTGCCTTACATGTCAACTACAATGTTTTCATGAGGGCATGAAAAAGGGTAAGCAGGGGGGTGTGTGGAGTATTGAAGAAGGTATGTTTTCATTAACTATTTTTCCTTATTTTCTTTAGAACTCGTAACATATTTGCATCATGAACTAGGTAGATAATGGGAAATCTTGACAAATCTATAAAGATTTATATGCAACATGAAAACGCTAATAATTTCCATTCCTTATGCAGGAAAAGGGAAAAAATAAAGATTGTCGCTCCAAAGAAAAATACAGGGCCAAGCTAACCGATGTCCCTTTGGTGGGGAACCATATGCAAACAAGACGATCTAAATTAAAACATCTCAGCCAAGGAAAGGAAAAATAGATATCGACTCGACGCAAGAAAACGACCGGATAACTAAGGATTAACAGCTTGGCAAATCCCTCAGGATCCTTTGATCCTAAGGGATCACTGCTTTAACTATTTTTGCATCCTTGATATCTCCGCTTCAGCTGTTATAAGTAGGGGCAGCACTGCTAGCCCAGGGGAGACTGTTAATTTTCATGTAACTTTGCTCTGTATTTGAAACTTTGATCATCGACTCTCGTTGAGAAGTGATCCAGTGTAACTCTGTCTTAATGCTTTAATATAAATCTGGTTGTTTTTCTATCTGTGATTCTAGAATAACTTCAAGCAGTGTATCCCTGGAGGCTAAGGGCCTGACCCTGGTGGAACACTTGCTCCTATATCATTATCTTTAGTTCGTGTGTGGTTTGTATTATCAGCTTTAATCGGTAATCTGGTGTGTTTCGTTATCATATATCATAGCTCTGTTATATTTTATATATCGTTCTCTGTAACAGGAAAGTCGTATTTTGCATTCTGATCTTATAACGTATTGTTGTTCCTTTACAGTTTTAATATAACATCACTATTCTTTACAGAATGCTATTGTTATTAATTGCAAAGTAACCGAGCTATAACCTTCTTAAGTCGGTATTACTATATTTGTCTATGGTTTATACTTCATACGATTGATGTTCAATTGACATTGTTGTTCCATTATGAATTGTGATCATTACCCTTTCTAACCGGGATTAGTACTTGCGGTATCAGACTTATATTACTGTTTTTCTTAATATCTCTGCGTGTTGTGTGTATTATTTATTTCGGTACTGTATGTTCACAATTGGCTCTAAGCAATGTTCTATATTTCATTGGTAATTGGTTGCCATTCCATTTCTATTTGCTGTCCAATTTACCCTTTGAGTAAAGATTGACATTTTATTTCTGTAGGATATGATTACTGTACTTATTCCTGTAGATTAAGGTGTGTTGTTCATCAGACTTAGTTGTCATTACATTTCCTAGTTGCTATTCCATTTTTAGTTGTTGTTCCATTTCCTGTTATTTGCATTACTGTTGCTTTGGTATGCAGAATGGTCTGAAACTGTAGTGGGCATTGGCATTTTCTATCTAGTCCCCAAATTGATGATCTGTTCCTTGATTTAGTTACATTAGTTTCCAAAGGGATGAGTTATTGTCACTAGACCCTTGACTGATAAATTGCCTAGCTTTCTGAATGCATAATTTAGGCTTTAAATTATTTTGCTATAAGTAAATTTTCTTTCAAGCATCCATTCACTCTTGTGTTTTATTGAGCACTATACTACTAGCATTACTTTGACAAATGATAGCCTCAAACTGAGTACACTCTTTGAGATAACAAATCATTCCTGGATTGACAAGTTAATGTGGGGTAATTAGAGGTGAAAAAGACCCTTTTTACGGCTTGACACCGCTTGTAGGAAGGCATCCATTACCTTTTTGCGATGTGACGTTTTTTATTAAGGGAACGGTTTTGTTTGAACTTATCATAAAACTCAAGTCTTTTTTGGATTTTTGGGTATTCTCCTAGGTTTTATGATAGTAAGATTTATTCAAAAAGGAAATACAAGTCCTAATTTATTTTTTTGAATTTTATGGATAAGGGTCCCCACTTATTTAGTATTTATAAATAAAATTAAATAAGAAGGGGGGTTGTTGCTGGCCACAACACATCCCCGAGGTTTTTTTTCAATGAAAAGGAATTGCAGGGTTTATGGGGCATCAGACTAGCTAGGCACATAACTTGAAGACGAGAAGAATTTCCATCGACCGAAGTGGAGCCGATACGATAGTTCATCCTTGGGGCCATAATCCCATAAGCTCAAAAGGGAGTATTCGGGAGAGTCGTTGGGATAGTAGGGATCGAGATGACATGTCCCAGAAGTCCCTTCCCAGATGGTTAAAAGTGGGTTGTTGAGAGGAGTCACTAGGATGGCAGGGATCAGGATGACGTGTCCCGTAGATCCCAACCCAAATATGAAGAAGCGCAATGAGGAGTGGCAAGGATGACTCGGCACAAGATGTCGTGCCATTGTAACCTTGTTGGCCAACCAGAAGTAAGGGTGTGTGGGGGTAAGGTCCAACAATCCACATAAGCCTAGTAATGAACCCCCAACAATTGATAAAAAGGAAGCTCACATAAGAGTCACTGAGATGGTAGGGACTAGGATGATGTGTCCCAGAGGTTCCTTCCTAAATTTTTTAATGGGAGTAGTTGAGAGGAGTCGTAGGGATGACAGGAAGGGGGTGGCTTGTCCCAGTGGCCCCATCTTAGAGTTGTGAAAAGGAGATGTCGGGGAGTGTGTCAAGATAACGTGGTGGGATGACACTGGGGAAGAGATAGGAGGGATAGGCTCCATTGTGTTGTAAGCACATGTTAGCAATCTCACTAGTGCTTTAGGGAAAACTGGATATCACCTTGTGCCACCTCTTATGGTGGTTTTGGAAAATTTGACAGAGGGGTGTCACAATCGATCTCAACTATAGATCAGACAATGAGCAAATTGGATGAACCATTCCCCCTCCCCTCCCCCCCCCTGCCCTTGTGCACACTGACATGTCAATTAAGATTCTAGAATGAATGGTTGGGATCTTGACAGATCCTCTCCCCTCCTTGTGATGTCAGTGGGGCAATCGCCCCCTACGCAAACCATTCATCCCCCTGATTGATTCATTATCGTCAAATCTAATGGGTGGATGGTGGGGACTGTCAGGTTGTAGTGGGGTAACGCGGTGAACCTTTATAAGTGCCAAAGATATGAATATGGCATGGGGCCTATTTCATTGGGAAACGTGACATCTACTTAGCCACCGTAAATTCTAGCAATAGAGTGGTCACGGATGCATATACAAGTAAATAGGATGAAGCGACCAAGATCTGAGTTGATGTGCTCAAGTGTAAAAGGGGGAGCCATAAACTTAATTAAATCAATTCAACACCTCGAAAGGAAGAGGAAGATAGGAGACAAAAAAAAATAATCCCATTTTTGTAACATTAACAGAGGAATTGAATTATCAATAACCATTCCGCTGGGGTAAGTGGGGTGTTGTTGCATTCTGCAACAATACAAAGAAATTCAGTTATGTAGGGAACATTAAGAGTTGTGAAGTGAATATTTTAGCAGTTGTGTAGGTAATGTTTTAGCAATTTTGTAGGGGATATTTAAGTTATTATTGAGGAAATATTTTAAATTTTGTGTAGAGAATATTTCAGCTATTATGTAGAGAATATTTCAATAGATGTGAATTGAATATTTTAGTAGTTGTGTAAAAACAGTATAGTTATTGTACAACAAATATTTTAGCAATTATGTAGGGAATGATTTGACAATTGTGTAAGGGAATCATTCAGCATTGTACAAAGAATTATTTAAGTAGTGAGCAGTGGTAGAGAATAACCTATTGGTGATTTTCTCTATGTAGAAATAGAAAAACAAGAATAATGTGTAGTTCTACTGTGCATTATGATGATGATGATGATGATGGTTAATGTCCACTAAGACCAAACTTTGGTCCATCGGACCTAAAGAAATGAATTATTTAGTTTGATTTAAGATTTTATTCCTATGCTCAAAAAGCTTGGAGAGAAGCCTCCCGAGCTCACTGTAATTTTGACAACGTAAAAGGCTAGGAAGGTCAATATTGCAACAAAGATTTTGAAACTGAGATCTAATGTGGTTATACGCAGGGCACTCTAAGAGGAAATGATTTTCATCCTCGATGTTCGTATTCTCACAGAGATGGCAGAACCTTTCCATCCATGTTCGTATTAATTATTGCAATAAAGAAAATTGAAAGAGAGAAAGAGTATATTTTCCTTACTGTTATGCTGCCATATTTTCTCTAGAATTAAGCCACTACTAAACACTCTTGGAAAGAGCACATGAATTTTTTTATTGTAAAAATTTGTTGCTAAATAATACACATGTGCTTTAGGTTGTGGGGTTTTCCTCTTGAAAGGGTTTTCCCTAGTATATCTTGTTCTTAATGTTTTGTTGTTCATTTCATTTGTTTGCAACTAGTTTTAATTTGAATTTTCTATATATTTTTTCCCTCATAAATTAGTGTAAGAAGTGTAATCCACACCTGCTTCCTTTCATATATTTAGCAATTGTAACTCATTTTTAAAAATCCAAATTATATTGGTTTCAGTAAATCAAAATAATACCTTATCTAGTCATAACAAAATCAACTTGTTAAAAATTTAAATTTATCCACATGTAAGCTTTCTTCATAAAATTTTAATTAAATAATATAATTTTTAGTTATATTAATAATTTTTTTGTTAAACCATGATCCAAAGACATTTAAGCCCTCAAAATCACCTAAAGATGATATAGGACACACTAACCCATACTCATGGTTGGATTTGTAGAATAAAAATTTTGAATTAATGACATTTTCACTGTAAAGTAACTTAATAAAATACTCTATCAACAATTTTCTTACACTCTATAAACTTAATACAAATTATTGTTATCAAAATCAAAATTTATAATAGTTAATTTCTAAAAAAAATAAATGTACTAAAATAAATGCATGAAGAATCTATTATGTTTTAAGGCGTCCCTACCCATTATTAAGGCGTCCCTACCCATTAATATAATTCCTGAAATTTAAATGTTTTATGTTTTTAATTTTTTAAGCATATATTTTTTAACTAATTTTAATTAAAATTTAGCTAAAAATTTAAACAAATGGTTAGAGTTATAGATTTCAATGATGGAAATGGTATAATTCAAAAACTTTAGTTAAAAGAAAATAATCACAAATTTATATATTAAAAAAAATAATACAAAATTACAATTTTACAATTATATTAACAAAATTCAATAATAATTATAAAATTTCAAAACTCAAAATTATTTAAATATTTCTTATTTTACTTTAAATTTAAACCGGGAAATGGATGGTCTTTTAAATACTTCTTATTTTACTTTAAATTTAAACCAGGAAATGGATGGTCTGTTTGTTTGCATAAAACATAACAATGCATTTTTTTTTAATGCCATGCCTAATTTTATTTGACTTTTATCTTGTGAATGCATTCAATAAAACCAATAACCCAATTTGAAAAGATCGATGCATAGTTTTTGTCTTTTAAAGATGGGTAGGTAATCATGTCCTTCACCGTATGACAAACATTAGGTAAGTAAAGGTAGAAAACGATGGGAAAAGTCTTAACTATAACTGAAATCCTTCAATGCATTGAGCCCCACACCACATTAGTTAGTTAGGATTGAGTGCATTGAGCACCCCACCACACCATCTTCGCCTAGAATCCTCCAATCCTCCACTTTCTTCTTTAGATGGGAGGAGGTTAAATAAAGCTTTATAAAGGTAGATGAGAGATGGATAAAATGAGTGGAAATGCAGAGGCAAATTATATATATATCTATATATATATAATAAAATAATTTATTTATTTAAATTTTAATATTAGAGTATATAAGTTTAATATTTAATATTAATTAATGAAAAAAGAAGATGATTAATATTTATTAAAATTAAGTTTGATTTATTGAATTCTAAGATATAAAAATAAGGTAAGGGGATTATTTGGATTTATTTTCAATTTTGTTTGTGTTAAAATAATTAAGATAATTTTTTTAAATTATTAAAATTTTGATAATGAAAAAGGTTCTAAAAATTAGATTAGAAGAAATATTTTGAAATTGTGATTTAATACAGGTAGATTGAAAACAATTTTAAAAAATGTTTTTTTATTTTCAACTTTCTTAATTATATAAGAATTTATTTTTTTATTTTTTTCAAATTTAATTAAAAAAAAAATTGAAAGCTATAATTTTACCTTATAAGAATTTCAACTACAAAGTTTTATTCATATAATTTTGGTCTTTGATATGAGGCACTCATCTTAGAAATCAGTAAATAAAAAATTATTGAAATGTCTATTTACATTGCTCATATTGAATATTTAAGTAAATTGAAAATTTTAAAATTAATTATTGAAATGTCTATTTACATTGCTCATATTGAATATTTAAGTAAATTCAAATTTTAAAATTAATTTAAAATCAATATTTACAATGATTGAAATCACAATTTTACATTAAATTAAAAATTCCAATAAAAATATCAAAATAGTGAAATTCCAATGGCTAAATAAAATCTCTAAACTACCACAATTTTGAAAAAGAGAAAATAAAACAAAGCAAACCTGGTATCAAAAATAATTTGAATTTTATCTTTTTATTTGAATTTGAAAGTCTAAGATCTAAAATTTGAATTTTATCTTTTTACTCCAATTGATGTATAAATGCACAAATAAATATAAATACATTTACTCGATCCATTCCAGTGTGGGTCCATGTATGCATGGATATGGACATGCTCTCCCGCGTAGCTTTTTAAATTAACTGAATGGAATGTTATTATGTTGGGTTAGTTGGGGTAGGTATTTAGGTAAATATTGCATGGAATGTCATGATGTTTGGTTGGTTGGGTAGGTATTCAGGTAACTCTATCATGAAACATGAAACATGCACTACATCATAACGTGGACCGTTGTTGACCCTTTAGAAAAACAAATAGAGATGTGGTTTCGTTTTCAAAATTGATTAATCAAATCTTCATTATTCTTCTAGTTATAACTCTCAAATATCCTAGACAAATGTGTGGGAATGTCCGTTGGTAAAGTTTTGATTGGACCCTGGCATCCCCTGGAAACTAACAAAATTGGGGAACATATATGATAGGTTTGTCATGTACCTTAGAAACCTTTAGAGGGAAACCTTGGTTTTATAAATGAAGGAAAGAAAATGAATATAGTTGTAGCTCTCAAAAATCTCAGAGAAATGTGTAAGAATGTATGTGGGTAAAGTTTTGATTGGACCCTATCGTCCCCTTGAAACTAACAAAAATGGGGAACATATATGATATGTCTATCATGTACATTAGAAACCTTTAGAGGCAAACCTTGGTTTTAACAAAAATGGGAAAGGCAAACCTTGGTTTTAACAAAAATGGGAAACATATATGATAGGTCTATCATGTACCTAAAACCTTTAGAGGCAAACCTTGGTTTTATGAATGAAAGAATGAAAATGAAGCCTGGTTTTGTGAATGAAAGAATGAAAATGAATAAATGGCTTCGTTCTCTTCAATCACACATTTTCCACTAATTGTGATTGCATTTTCCACGGTCACAGTAATTGCAATGGGTTATGCTAGGTGATGTGGAGCGTTGTTTATGTTTTTTTCTTTTATTAAGGCTTATACATTTTACATATTGTGTTTTTAGTAATGATAAAATAATGAAATAATAAGTAATTTATTTGTAATATATTTTTATGTTTGGACAATTTTTTTGGTTTAGATGGATGATTTATTGATAATAAATAGTTAATAAATATATATTATTATTATGAAATATATTTTATATATAAAGGTTGATAATTTATGTATGATTTTGAGAATATTACATTACTGAGTTAGGTAAATAGTTTATAAGTATATATTGTTATTATAAAATATGTTTTATATGAGAAAGGTTGATAATTTATTTATAATTTAAGAAGACTACATTACTTTCACAAGATAGAGATTATTTAGTTTGATTGTAAGATCACCATGATGTAATCTAAATATAGTCAAAATCTACTTTCATGTTTTTAGATGGCTTATTACAACTCATTGTGATTCGTTTCCATTTTGGCATTAAACTTGAGACTATCCATTTTTCACCATTGGTCAACAACACAACACCTAGTATAGATAACTAGTTGGGAGTATTCTTTACGTCAAGAACACATGGCTTTAATATTTCATCAATTATGGATATTGTTTCTAGATTTATAAAGGAATTCTATGAGTTGCACTAGAAGATTACAAAATGTGTTTGTCGTTACATTCCAGGAATATATGTGACAAAATTAAGGGAAGATATAAGTAATTGATACATTATGTTGCATGTTGAGATCATAACTTGGTGGGGTACATAGTTTCCATAGAGTACCTATATCTCATAAATTTTAACAGAATAAATATTTTTTTTATTATTATTTAATTACTACAATGTTATAATTTTTGGGATTCAAGATCACAATTCTAAACTTATGTTATTTATAATAAAAATGTTTAAAAATTACAAATAAAGATAAAAAATATTTTATATAAAATTTACTATAGCTTATAATAAATAATAAAATAAATTTTAAAACCTGTATATTTGTCACATATATTAAATATTTATTTTCCATCTTTGTATTATAAGATATTTTGATCAACATATAACAACAATTTTTAGAATAATTTATATGACTTTATATAATAATAAAAAATCTATTTAATTATTACAATGTTATAATTTTTGGGATCCAAAGTCACAATTCTAAATTTCTATATTATTTATAATAAAAATATTTAAAATTTACCAATAAAGATAAAACATATTTGATATAAAATTTATTTTAATTTATAACAAATAATAAAATAAATTTTAAAACCAATATATTTGTGAGATATATTAAATATTTATTTTTCATCTTCATGTACTATAAGATATCTTGATCAACATAAAGCAACAATTTTTAGAATAATTTATATGACTTTATGTAATAAAAAATTAAAAAATCTATTTAATTACTACCATGTTATAATTTTTGGGATTCAAAGTTACAATTCTAAATTTACATCTTATTTATAATAAAAATGTTTAAAAATTACAAATAAAGATAAACAATATTTGATATAGAATTTAGTTTAATTTATAATAAATAATTAAAAAAAAAATAAAACCAATATATTTGTGACATATATTAAATATTTATTTTTCATCTTCGATGTATTATAAGATATCTTGATTAACATATAGTAACAATTTTTAAAATAATTTATATGACTTTATATATATAAAAAAATTGTAAGTTTGGCCAAACTACATTCTCATCATGTCCAATATATTACTCTTGATTACCATCTATTCGAGATGGGTAGACATATGACTTTATATAATTAACTAAATAATATGATATAATTAAAATAAAAAATTACAATAATATTTCATTTATACATCTATATATATATGAGGAAGAAAAAATCTTAACAATTATTTAGGTAAAAAGAATTATTTAGATAAAAAAGATATTTTAGTAAATCTAATATCTAAAAAATGTATTATTCTTTTCTAAATACAAAAAAATATACTATTCTCTAAATTCAAATCTGAAAAAATTAAAATATATTTATTTTTTTAAAACCATCCCATTATTAAAAAAGTATTATTATTATAATAAAAATAATTTATAAATTCAAATTTAATTAAATCCCTAAACCTATTATCTATGGTCGAACTAAATTGCTCCCCTTCCCCACCTTACTATAGATTTATCATAAATAACATGATAAACGTTAATGTTATCATCTTGTAAATTAACGCTAAGGTTAACCATACGGAAAATAAAGTTTTGCATCATAGATGAATATCTTATCTTTGGAAGCTTTTTAGTACCATGTAGTAAACATGGAAGCAAGAATTTAAAAATAGAAGCCTTACCTAGGGTAATGTGCCTACATTGAAGTAGCCACTAGAAGCACTTTAAAGAGGTAAATGTGAAATTATGACAATGCAATACATGATGTAGCCTTGCCCCCACCTAGTTGAAAACAAAAAGCAAATATTTGGATATCATTCATTGCAGTTAACCCCATGTACTACTCAGTGCCAACTCCTTTGCTTACAAGTAATCCATGGAATAGCAGTGATGAATTACCATTTGAGTGTTGTACTTCAACATGTTCTACTCATCAATATTACAACTCCCCAACATTATTATATGCATGCTTATAATTATTAGATATCTCATTTTTAAATTCCACTTGCCTTTTGTGCTCCCATGTTCCACTAGATGGCAAACAAAGTCATTGTTTTAAGCATATAATTCATACTAAGTATGATCCATAGTGTGTAATTATGTATCCTCAATAACAAAGTAGGCTTACTTAGAATGATCAATTTGTCATAATTGTTAGAACATTTCCTCGTCTATTTAAATTTAAATTTATAATGATGACCCATAAGATTGTTTGTTTATTATTTTAGGGCAATTCATTAATTCCTCTAGAATCTACTACAATGATTAATAGCTAATATAATAATTGTTATAAAGACAAATTAAAAACATTATAAAGGCGAATTAAAAACATAATAAAACTAAGGTAATAATATTTAAATAAATTATTAAAATTAATGTTATTAATTATAAGCCTTTAGGCTTATAATTCATATTTGGAAATAATTTATAATAAGTAATCATGTATAATAATATTTAAATAAATTATTAAAATGAATGTTATTATTTATAATCCTTTTAAGCTTATAATTCATATTTGGATATAATGAATAATAAGTAGTAAAGTAGATTTATTTAGAAAAAAATATTATAAGTTAATCATAATCGTTGTGTTATGGACACACTAATTGGATTTTTCAACCACTCCCGGAGAGCTATCCTCAACCAATTGTACTAGTAAAACTTGACAAATTTATTATAATTTTACTTTATAAAAAATATATTTATTAAATAATTAATAAATAATGTAATTATTATTAAAAAATTAAATTTAAAATAAAATAAAAAATTAGTAATAATAATATTTGAATAAATTATTAAATTTAAATAAATATTTACAAACATTATTAAAATTAATTGATAAAATAAATAAATAAAATCCAAGAAATCTCTCAACAAATTTAGACTATTTAATAATATTGTCGTTTAGAAGTGTTTATCTTTCCATTTTATTGAACTTCAATTTTTTTTGAGTTTGTGTAAAATCCTCCTAGGAATAGGAATGTTATGTATAATCAACATGTTTCTTTTCACCACATGCTTGAATGTGGTAGGAAAAAGGTTTAAGAACAAAACTAATTTACTAGGTTAGAGAGATAACTATCATAATGTAACACTAAGAGGAAAGGGAGTTCTAAGTGATATCTATTGATATTTAAGTTTGAAGGAAAGTGACTGATACAGCATAATAAATTTATAAGGTTCAAGGAAAGTGACTGAAACACCCTAATAAATTTATACATAGTAAAATTTGAATAATAAATTTATACATAGTAGAATTTGAATTTTATGTTATAATATAGATTTCATTTGTTAAAGATGTAGAGAATTAGATATAAGATCTTAAATGGATTTAAATATAGAAATTTAAATCAAAAATTAAAGATTTTGTAAATATTGAAAAAAAAAAAAAAAAAATCTTTGAATTTCATAATAAATTTAATATTTAAAAATATAGATTTAATATTTAAAATATATTGTATTATATTTATTTAAATACCAAAATATCATAATAATATTTATTAAAAAATAATGATCTTCCACTTTAAAATCTCTATTACATAGTTTACATATACGATCATTGTGAGATATATAATGATCAATCTTTATTATTATTTTATAGGAAAGAACTTAAATTGCTAAAGACGAGTGGTACCTAGTCTCCACAAACACAAACATAAAATACGACCAAACAATGTTAAACGTAATGATTATAACAATATTTATTTTATTTGAACATGTGAATACGAGATGTAATCACCCAAGATAACCCCAATTAACAAGTATTTTGGTCGAGTATTTCATGAGTTCACAACAAATTAGCATTATCTTATGACTTTATATTAAAATGTGAAATGATGTATGTCAGATGCCCAAATTAGCATCTTTTAATGGCCATCCAATACCTTTTGGAGCACCCTTTTCCCTTTCATACCACCATGTCACCTATTTTTCCCATATTGATGCTTCTTGATCAAGTTACAATTATTCTCCATTTTTGTCACTTTAATGTTCATTGTTATGTATTTAGGAAGGAATTTACCTTATATGCTAACCAATGAGAATCTATGTGAAGTACTTAAGGAAGGCTAAAGAAGATACAAATGAAACAAAGGTAAAAAATAGTTGTACCCTTATGTGTTGTTGTAAAACTTTTAGTTTGTAGCAACACCCTCATATCATCGTAATACCTAGGTACCTTGTTGTTGAAACATGGTGCTACAACTCCCGCTATTGCAATACAACTACAAACTAGGTTCTACAACTCCTATTGCAACATGACTATAAGGAAAGAGTCACAATTCTAGCTCCTAAAACATGAATAGGGTCTATTACTAAAACATGCCACTGCTACATGATAGAGTACAATGTTACAACTCTGCTTGTTGCAGCACAACATAATATAGTGCTACAACTCTGTTACTGCGATGTAATGAAGTACAAAGTTGTAACTTCATTGCAACATGATAGAGTTAACAAAACTAGTATTGCAACACACTTGAGCCTGTTGTTCTAACACACATAAACCTATTGCTACAACATGTTGATAATCAATTGTTGAGGATAATTGCTTCTTCGAAGGGACAACTGGTGCAATGCACCTCCAGCCAACCTTCAACCACACAATTGTCATCAGTGTATTACAGTATGACTATTTGACCACCTTATGAAGAAAATAAAAATATGTAGTTGGATGCTAGCAAGAGGAAGTTAACCCAATATAAAATCAACTAAATGCCACTTATCATTATAGTTGAATAAGTCAACATTTTTTTGATATTTTCTATATTTTAGTCAATTTTTTTAACTAAGAAGGAATTTCCTAAGAATCTAAATTTTTTCATTATTTTGCTGTGACTGCTTAATCCAATTTAGACTCTAGTGCTTTGTATAAAGAACCTTTCTCTACTCAAGCTAAGGGAGCACAAAAATAATTGTATTTTTATTTCTAAACTTTCTATTAATACAAGATCATGTTTATGTCCATTTATTTCTTTGTTCTATGTGAATGATGTGCTTCTATGTTAGGAAATATGCTTTTGTAAATAGTGTCTAGCCTAAGGATGTAAGGTCCCCTCCTTAGTCAGGCACTAATTGTAACTTTATATATTAGTTTCTAGTTTCATTTATTTAACTTAGTTTCTTTATATTGTTGCAGCACGTTAATTCAAAGGTTTACTATATTTTTCTACAACTTGTTAATTTGATAACTTACTCTATTTTGTTACAAATCTCTAATATGATTACTCACTCTATTGTGCTACAACTAGATAATATGATAAGTTACTTAGTTTATGTAAGTTGATACAACTCACTAGTATGATAAGTTAGTTTGTTCTTATACACTGTTGTAACTCATTAATCAAGATGAATAACCTTGTTCCTTCATGCTACTAATTAATTTGACGAGTAGTTTTGTTTCCTTATATTGTTGCAACTTATAGACTTAAATAGGTAACTTACTTTCTTTTCTAAACATTGCTTTCATTACTTTGTCTCCTAGATTTATAGTATTTCCTTTAATATATTTAGTTGGATTGGATTATGTATATTGCAGTTTATTGGCATTTCACCATTTCATATGCATCATTGTTCTAGGGATTAGGATCACCATAAACCTTGAGAAATTCACCACTTTACCACCTTTGTGATTTATTTATTCTTGTGTGATTTACTTTCTACCTAGTGAATTTTTCTACTTGTGTTTGGGGTTACATAATTAAGCTTCCTAGGCCCATTAGGTAGAAGTATGCTATTTCAATTCTATAAGTGTGATATTTAATTTCTTGCAAGTGTGGTTTGTTTTCGTAAAATACATTAATATATTTCTCTGAAACATACATTTAGCACACTACAATCTCAATGATGCTTAAAGACATTTTACTAGCATATACAATGCAAGATAATTCGCAGGTTCCATAGGAGCAATGAATTGATAATTAAATGCACAATTCCTTAGTTATCTACTAAATAATTAGGAGGTAATTGAAGAGCCTATCATTTTTGGTGTCATTTCGAAGTAAACGTCAATAGTGAAATTGTTGATTTTGTTGTTTGATTTAGTTAATATATTTTCTATAAATTAATTTGTGTGATATGTTTCCTTCAAATACTTATATTCAAGAATTTGTTACAGGAAAAATGTCTTTTTTATTTTCCATGCATAGAGCTAGAGACTAATAAGGTAAATTCATTAGATCCACTAAAACTCCTCGTAATACTAATAGTGTGATACATTCTCACGAGGATAAGGAACACATTTAGTCAAACTATTTAATTCCTACAATAAGTTCCCTTGCCATAATAAAACATGAATTGTTCATTTAAGGACCTAAAATTGTACATGCTTCATCCTCTGCACCAACAAAAGCCATTTTCCATGAAGGTTTGACAAATGAGTAGTCCCACTCCAAGGAACTTATTTTTCTAGACTCTCCCAAAGAACCTACAAAATAGGAGGACATTTCTCAAGAAAATATGGTACATGAGACTATCAAGGAAGAAAAATCCACCCTCGAATTCCTTATCTTGGAGTCAAATGAAGAGACCAAGATGAAAAACATTTTGCACTATTTATTTCCTAATTTTTTGTTTAAAATTAACTTATTATAAGGGGACTATTGTCCCACATATCCCACCTTAGGATCTACCCAATAGTGGATTGTTAAATTGTAGCAAGAAAAGGCTTCCTTTGACTTGTGCCTTAGTAAAATGGAGAAATTTGAAATTCCATATCAGTAGGATGACTTGGATTGTAGTTAACAAGAGTGGCATGGCCAAGTCACTCAGTTAAATCGGTTAATTCAAGTTTGTGGGCTAGAAGTAGAGTTGTGTAAGAGTTCATTGCTAAGATCTAGAAATCTAGCAGAGTTATTGTTAATGAAACTCAGCTATTTGAGCTCTAGTCATGAATAGATTCAGTAGGAGCTCAGTTGAGTAGTAGTAATTGTTGTTAACTAACTGATGTCTCAGTTAGCTAGTCAATTTACTAAAAATAAACCTAGTCATGCATGCAATTCGAATTTCCTAATTGATTTGTAATTATTAATTATATACTATTGAGTGTACAAGTTTTGCATTGGAACATATGAGCAATTCGTCTAGGATTTGCGAAAGGAAATATGATATTTACCTATCTCTTAGGAGTTAATTTCCTCAGGAATTACACAAGGAAATAAGAGCAAGGTTGAGGCCTATTTTTTCTAAGTGTTGGTCAGAGCAAGTAAGAGAGTAGGAGATCAATATTGCAGCACATGTTGAGCTTCAAGGATTGCAACTGTCATTGTAATAGATCCATATTCTCGTTTAATTTAATTGATCCGAATTGGATCCTCAAACAATTCCATGATTGGTAAGAATGAATGACAGACTTCAAGAAATCTTATAGCTATTAGAAATAACCTCTGAATAATGGCAATTTGCAGCCCACACAGAGAAACGAGGACCTTCGGTCAAAGCGCATTGACCGTTGGCCCATGGAGACCGCGCATGGCGCAAAATGGCAATCGAGAAGCTCAGATCCGGAAATGGAGGTTGTTTCTGATACGCGACTAGCACAAATCGTGTATCACTGGGCAAAACCCCTCGAGAAGGACAAGCCCCGAGCGCTCAGTCACAAGGGAAACCAGAAAACCATGGAAAAGCACTAAAACCGACAAGGCGGGTCCTGCGCTCAAAACTGATAGAATATCAGAGGCATTTTGGGCGGTAAGCAGATTTGGTCGAGGACCTAGTGATTCCATACACTAAGTGACGCGTATCTGGCGGGGAGAGAGAGAAACCGCTTACATCTCAGACTAACAGTCGAGCAACTCAACCGCATGATATAAGCGAAGAAGGTAGGATCTGGGGCTCCAAATCAAAGGCGGAGGTTCAACTCGATTGATGACTAGACTCGAGGGAGAAATAAACTACGGCGCATAAGATTTGAAATCTGATTTTACCAATGAATCAACAGAAGGATCTGTTTCATAGGCATCTGGGAAATAATGGAAAAAAACAACCATTCAGGAAGAACTGACACTCAGTTCACAAAGAGACAGGTGGCCACCTCTCTGCGAAGCGTTACACAGTGATGATGACGTAGGGCAGAGGAGTCCCAATGAACAGAGGCAGGTGATCCAGAAAGCCAAGAAGTTGAAACAAACAGTTGAAGGAACGAACTGGCTTTAAAGCCACAAGCTGATAGGAAGCATGGGAATAGTGAGGTAGAGAAGCAATGAAGAAGCCAAAGGCCGAGAGACACAGAAAGAGAGGCAAAGTTGCAGAGAGAAGAGAATTTGAGCTAACCATCAGAGTAAGGGCCACATCGAGTAGACAGAGACCAATTGAGGTCCAAATTCGGTAAGGGGAGTCTGTGAACTTTAAGGACTTGGGAATTCCAAGTGCCATCCTACTGATCATCCTCTGTCAAGTGAGACTCAGATTGAGCTCCTTATTATAAGACTCTGCTTAAAAACATAATAAAAAGGCCACCATTGAAGGCTGGACCAGGAGACGTAGCCCAGGAGAATTTGGTGAACTCCTTATTAAATTTTATTGTGTTTATGTTTGCTTACTGTGATCTCTTACTGTTTCAAGTGTCTATGTATTTCGCAATCTTATCAATCTATTGCACAAGATAACATAGACACACACACCAACACATGAGTCTGCAATACCTTCATTAATTTCCTAAGTTCACCTAGGGGTGATTTCAGATCAAGTGGTATCGGAGCTAAAGGTTGTTAAGGTTAGACAAGCTTGTGCTGGATTTAGTTATTGAATGCTAACCAAATCGAAGCTCAAATTAGGAGAAGGAGAGTTGGTCGAAACTAATCTTGAAATTGGAAGAGTCTACCCTCAGAAGACAATGTCAGAGGAAGGTTCTGTGGGCCCAAACCCTCAATTTATAGATAGTTTCTTGGCCATGAGATCCATGGTAGAGGAAATGTATAAGGACTTTATAAAACATAAAGATGAGGAATCATCAGGCTCCAAACAAGATAAAGGAGCAGAAGAGTCTCTCCTCCATGACCACTCAAAAGGAAAAGGGTAAGAAGAAAACTATCTCACACCTCCTAATAGCCCTGAATGTAAAAAGAATACATCTTTAATTAAACTAGATGTTAAATTTTATTTACCAATATATGATGGAGAGTCGAATGCAGAAAAAACTGGACAATTGGATCAGACAAATTGATGTTTATTGCAGAGCGCAGAGTATCGACTCAGACAAGAGCAAGATTCAACTGGCTAGCCTATGCCTTGGGGGCACTGCCTTGGTTTGGTGGGAAGGTAGGACCTAAGCTGACATGAAGAGACATGCTAAGACTCTTTTTGTCTGGAGTGAATTTGTTTCTGTAATCAAAAAGAAGTTCTATCCATTGGCCTACATGCAACAAGCCATCATGAGCTGGCAAACTCTTCGCCAATTGAAAGGGCAAAGTGTACAAGGTTACACCAAAGAATTTAGGAAAAGAGCTTTGATTCTAGGAATCTCATTAGACTCACCTGAGACTCTGTTGAAGTACATCGGTGGTCTACACAGCTACATGAGGCACACTATCCTCATGTTTAATCCCACTAGTATAGATGAGGTATATGTTCAAGCTACACATCTAGAAGCTAGAGGAAAGAATGGGAACCCAGAGGTTGGAGGATCATCCAAGCCCATTGCAAGCAAGAATAAGGAGAAAAGAAAACAGAAATGGAAAGAGAGGAAGGCCAACACTGCACAAAAAAGCAAGTCTTCATGCACTCACTGTAAGAAGGATGGGCATGATGATGAGCACTGTTGGATTCTGCATCTGGAGCTAAGACCCAAGAAGTTCGAGGGCAAGAAGAAGAAGACTGATACAACTATTTAAAAAGATTTGGGGTCGAACTCAGCAGATGAAACAACCATTGCAGCCACAGGTATAAAAGGTAAGAATTCTAAAGCATCTACTAGTAATTCTGCACAATCTACTATTGATGAAGAAAATGAGAGAAAAAGACATGAGCTTTTCCATATTCGAGTTATTTCCAAACATCAAAAGATTGATACTTTTTTTGATAGTGGCTCACAAGTAAATTTAATTTCTGAAGCAATTGTAAAGAAGTTGGGATTACTGACTACACCTCACAAGAAACCATACCCATTAGGTTGGTTAAGTGATAAAGCACAACTACAAGTGACTAAACAATGCAAACTCAAGTTTTCTTTTGGGTCAGCATTTGTAGATGAGGTTGAGTTAGATATAATTCCTTTGGATATATGTGGAATTGTTTTAGAAAGTCCTTACTTGTATGACAGAAAAGCTATTTTCTATAGAGCTGAGAACAAGTATCTACTCATTAAAGATGGAATCGAATAATTTATAAGATCTCATAAGCTCAAGAATAATTATACTCTCATAAACTCAGCGCAGATGAAACGAATTGTAAATTCATGCAAACAATGTTTACTAATGGTTGTAAAGGAAAAGAAACCTGATAAAACCAATGTATTTGAGGGTTGTGATGCTAAAAAACAAGCTGATTTAGGAAAAGTTGTTTCAAAGTATGACATCTTGTTTCAAGAACCTAAAGGTCTGCCACCCAAAAAGGAAATAATGCATGATATTAATTTGCAGCAAGATGCTCCATTGCCTAACATTGGGATGTACAAGTTATCTGCTTTAGAGAATGCAGAAATCAAGAAGTAGGTGCAGGAGTTGCTCAAGAAGGGGTTCATCAGACCTAGCACATCACCATGTGGGTCACCAATCGTTTTGGTGAGAAAGAAAGATGGCTCGTGGAGAATGTGCATTGATTACCGAGCACTGAATAGATCAGTTAAAGGAAGTTGTTTATTTTTCCAAGTTAGACTTGCATAGTGGATATCATCAAGTCAGAGTTGCAAAACAAGATGCATGGAAGACTGCTTTCAAAACAAAGCAGGGATTGTATGAGTGGTTGGTTATGCCTTTTGGCTTAACTAATGCTACTACTACTTTCATGAGAATAATGAATGATGTGCTTAGACCTTTTCTTGATGATTTTGTTATTGTATATCTGGATTACATTCTTATATTTAGCAAAACATGGGAAGAACATTTAAAGCATGTTAAGCAAACACTAGATGTTTTGAAAAGAGAAAAACTTTATGTTAAACTCTCAAAATGTGAATTTGGCAAAACATCTTTGAATTATTTGGGACATATAGTAGGGGGTGGTGAATTGAAGATAGATCCCTCTAAGGTGGCAGTCATTATAAACTGGCCTAAACCCAAATATGCTACAGAAGTTAGAAGCTTCTTAGGAGCAGCACAATATTGGAGAAAGTTCATTTCTAACTTTTCCTTAATTGCAGCTCCCTTACATGCTTTAACAGGATTGAACAAGGTGTTTCAGTGGGGAGGCGAACAGCAGAAAGATTTCGACACCTTGAAAGAAAAGATTAGTACAGCACCAGTACTAGCACTACCAGATCTTCAAAGATCGTTTGAGATCCAACCAGATGCCAGTGACTATGCCATGGGAGCAGTGTTGATACAGCACGGTAAACCCATATGTTATCATTCAGAGATGTTTAACGCTGCAATAGTTAACTATACCACATATGATAAGGAATTTTATGCATTAGTACAGAGTGTGAAAAAGTGGAAACATTACTTAATGGGCAAAGAAACAGTTATCCATACTGATCATCAACCACTTCAATATCTACACTCCCAAACTAAGTTGCAGCACTCAAGACACTACAGGTGGATGGGGTTCCTACGACAGTTTCATTTAGTCATCAGATATAAAAAGGGCATACATAATAAAGTTACAGATATGTTATCTAGACCCATTATGAATGCATCTACTATACTTAAGAATAATTCTATATTACATGAAAGTTTCATTGAATAATATGCTCAAGATATCGACTTTAAAGATGTATATGCAACTTTAAGTCAAGGCAAACGAGTAGAAGAATTGGATTATCATATTAAGGACCAACTCTTGTATCATTGTGGGAAGCTATGCATTCCACAAACTGAAAGAGTAAAGATAATTCGAGAAGCACACACTTCTCTAATATCAAGTCACTTTGGGGTAAGCAAAACAGTTGCACAACTGCAAAGATTTTGTTATTGGCCAAAAATGAATGAGACAGTTTCTAGATATGTAAGAGGGTGTACTATGTGTGCTAAAAGCAAGCCCAGCAATAGGAAACTAGGCTTGTACACTCCATTGCGAGTTCCTTCTCACCCTTGGGAAAGTGTTTCCATGGACTTTGTTGGAGGACTGCCTAAATCTAGGAAGGGTCATGATTATCTGTATGTTGTTGTGGATAGGTTTATCAAAATGTGTATTTTGATACCTTGTTATAAACAGATTATAGCTAAACAAAATACAAAACTATTCTTTCAACATGTATGGGTTCATTTTGGATTACCCACTTCCATTATATCTTATCGAGACACCAGATTTGTGGGGAAGTTTTGGTCAAGTCTGTGGGAACTGATGGACACCAAACTAAAGAAAAGCACAGCTTTCCATCCACAAACCGATGGCCAAATAGAAGTAGTCAACAGGACGATGATCCAGTTGCTCAAGGGATATTGCAACAAACATCCCAAGCTTTGGGATGAACATTTGTGTTATGTGCAGCATGCTTACAACCAAGCCAAACATTCTTCCACACAAAGATCTCCTTTTGAGACCTGTTTTGGTTTCACACCAAGGTCTCCCTTGGATTTTGTCTTTGGTAAGGACACAATAGTTGAGGGACACAGCGATGTGGATAAGGCAACTAGGTTCATTGAACAAATCCAAGAGATCCATCAGGCAGTACAGGAACAACTGGAAAAGAGCCAGGCCAAATACAAGGCAAGGAATGACAAGCATTGGATGGAGCATAGTTTCCAAGTTGGTGATCAAGTCTGGATATATATCAGCAAGGACAAGATGCAAGGTGAAGGTAAAAAGCTAAAACCAATAAGGTATGGACCTTTCAAGATCCTTGAGAAAATTGGTCAGAATGCTTTTCGCCTTGATTTTCCAGCTTATATGCACATCTACTCAATCGTCAATGCAAACAGCTTGAGACTATTTGAACCTTCGTTAATTGAAGATCCTGAGGAGCAAAGTCAATTTCATTCTATTGATGACCTGTTACATGAATATCTTAATGAATTGCAGGAAGACACAGTTCTGGACAGGAAGGTGAGAACGACACGCAAGGGAGATGTTGAGTACCTCAGAATTGGGCTCAGGGGTTCAAAGCCAAGCAGTGAAAAATGGATAGAGATTAGACATGTGAGAAAGTTGCATCCTCACTTAGTCGATGCTTGAAAACCAACTTTTGGTGGTCCAAAAGCTTTTTCAGTGGGAAGGCCGTGATCTGAATTGGATCCTCAAAAAATTCCATGATTGGTAAGAATGAATGACAAACTTCAAGAAATCTTATAGCTATTAGAAATAACCTCTGAATAATGGCAATTTGCAGCCAACACAAAGCAACGAGGACCTTCGGTCAAAGCGCACTGACCGTTGGCCCATGGAGACCGTGCATGGTGCAAAAATGGCAATTAGGAAGCTAAGATCTGAAAATGGAGGCTGTTTCTGATACGCGATTAGCGCAAAGAGCTAATCACGTATCGCTGGGCAAAACCCCTCGAGAAGGAAAAGCCCCAAGCGCTCGGTCACAAGGGAAACTAGAAAACCGTGGAAAAGCACTAAAACCAACAAGGTGGGTCCTGCACTCAAAACCGGCGGAATATCGGAGGCATTTCGGGCGGTATGTGGATTTGGCCAAGGACCTAGCGATTCCATACACTAAGTGACACTTTTCCGGCAAGGAGAGAGAGAAACTGCTTACATCGCGGACTAACGATCGAGCAACTCAACCATGCGATATAAGCAAAGACTGTAGGATCTGGGGGCTCCAGATCAATGATGGAGGTTCAGCCCGATGGATGACTGGACCTGGGGGAGAAATAAACTACGATGCATAAGATTTGAAGTCCGATTTGACTAATGAATCGATAGAAGGATTTGTTTCACAGGCATCTGGGAAATAACTGAAAAAAATACAACCGTTTAGGAAGAACTCACACTCAGTTCACAAAGAGATAGGTGGCCACCTCTTTGCGAAGCATTACACAATGATGATGATGTAGGGCAGAGGAGTCCCAGTAGACAGAGGAAGGCAATCCAAAAAGCCAAGAAGCCGAAATGAATAGTCGAAGGAACGAACTGGCTTTAAAGCCACAAGCTGACAGGAAGCAGCGGAAAAGTGAGGTAGAGAAGCAGTGAAGAAGCCGAAGGCTGAGAGACACAGAAAGAGTGGCAAAGTTTCATAGGGCAAAGAAGCCGAGCTGACCATCAGAGTAAGGGCAGCATCGAGCAGATAGAGACCAATTGAGGTCCAAATTCAGTAAGGGGAGTCTGTGAACTCTAAGGACTTAGGAATTCCATGTGCCATCCTACTGATCATCCTCTGTCAAGTGAGACTCATATTGAGCTCCTTATTGTAAGACTCTGCTTAACAACATAATAAAAAGGGCACCACTGAAGGCTGGACCAGGAGACGTAGCCCAAGAGGATTGGGTGAACTCCTTATTAAATTTTGTTGTGTTTATGTTTGCTTATTGTGATCTCTTACTGTTTCAAGTGTTTGTGTATTTCGCAATCTTATCGATCCGTTGCACAAGATAACCTAGACACACACACCAGCACGAGTCTGTAAAAACTTCGTTAATTTCCTGAGGTCACCTAGGGGTTATTTCAGATCATTAATACAAACAGAGGAGGGGTGTTTCCTAGTTGGTTTCCTAAGGAAAAATATTGTGTTCATTGTGATTGAATGATTGCATGTGATTGCATGTATTTCTATTGTATGTTTTCCTTACCATAGATTATGTAGAAGAAATTTGTGTCTATTATTTTCAGTCTGAATTCATTAGCAGTTGCAAATTTTGAGTTATTTCTACATGGTATCAAAGATATTGAAGACTACATAGAAACCAGGTTCTATATCTTCTCTCGAATTCTTTTTGAATTACACAGTTCTTGGAGCAAATTTTCTTTAGTGGAGGAACAATGTCTTTCAATGGATTGAGAGTTGAGTATGCATTGGAGGGAACCTTGAATTTTTGTGCTTGGAAAGACAAGGTTTGAGTTGTCTTGGTTAACAATGGAGTATTAGAGTACACAAAAACCAATATTCCAAAACCACCATATTCTGATGCACAAGCACTTTCTTAGTGGAAGAAAGACACAACAAAATCTAGGAGGATTATTCTGGAGGGTGGCATAGATCATGTGGTTTCGAATTTTCATGGAAAAAAGATTTATTTTGCAATGTGGAAAACTCTCGTGGATCTATTCCAAAACAACAATGATGCTAAGTAATTGGAATTGAGAAATAAGCTGAAGAACATTTGAATGGGAAAAAATGAAATTGTTTTTTAATACCTATCTAGATTCACTCAGGTCTGAGATGAGCTTGGTGGAGTTAGAGAAAATGTGTCATCATCTTCACTTGTGAGCTTAGCACTCCTTGGCATTCTAAATTCCTGGCACAACTATCAAGATTTAGTTAATGGAAGAGACAAGCTCCTAGATTGGGAGAGACTTTGGTCTGTTTTGGTGTAGGAGGACATCATAAGAAACAATAGAGAAGGTGTCACATCCAAAGATGAGGAGGAAGAAGAATTTTCTCTTGCAAGAAAAGGAAAGAAAGCCAAGGACAAGGAGGCCCAAGGCAAGGTAGAATCTAGCTAGAACCATGTAAAGAAGAAATATCTCAGTAAAATTAAATGTTTCCACTGCAATGAATATGGACACTATGCAACCAAGTGTCCACACAAGAAATCTAGTAAGAAGTCTGCAACAGTAGCATGAGGTGATTCTCTCACATCATAATTCGAGTTGGATTTCACCATCATTGCATGCATGAAAAATATTGTATGTGGTAGTGTATGGTACTTAGATTTTGGTGCTTCATTTCATATGACAGGAAGTACGGAGTTCTTTACCATCTTAGAGGATAAGGGCCTACAATTACACATAGAACTTGGATATGATGGGAGGTATAGTACCAAAGGGATTAGCACTGTCACATTTAGGAGGGATTCAAGCTCCCATATTCACCTAAAGAATGTAATGTGTGTTCCTGGTCTAAAGAAAAATTTAGTTTTTATAGTTGTACTTGAAGGTTGAGGATATGGTGTGTTGTTCAGTAAGGGGAAAGTTCATCTAAATCATGTTGCTACTAGACAAGTAAAAAAAAATCGTGTTTGGGTTAAAAATCTCTACAAGCTAGAGGTGGATGCATGCATTACATTGAGTAGGAAAGTAGAATAGGTTTAGGGCCGAGATGTTGGAGAGCTTTAGAATAGGTGAATGGGACACCTACACCATGGAGCTTTGAAAATAATGCAGGAGATCAACAATGGACTTCCAAAATGCACCCTTGATCAGTATGATGTGTGCAAGGGATGCATTCTTGACAAATATGTCAAATCCTCCTTCTAGGGCTGAGATAGCAGAGTTGGATCCATCTTGGTATGAGTTCACTCAGATGTGTGTGGACCATTTTCTATAGTCTCAGTGGAAAATCATGGGTATTATGTGAATTTTGTAGATGATTTTTCCCTTAAATGTTCGACCTATTTCATGAAGAAGAGAGATGAGGCTTATTTAAAGTTTGTTGAATTCAAAGAATTAGTTGAAAATGAGGCTGGACAAAAACTTAAAAACTTGAGAAGTGATAATGGAGGAGAGTATGTGTCTAATACCTTCAAATAATTATGTGCCAAGGAAGGTATTCGAAGGGAGTTAATTGTGCATCACAACCCACAACAAAATGGAGTGGTAGTGAGGGAAAATAGAAGCAGTGTAGGGGATTCAAGAGAAATGTTGCATTATTAGGGAATGTCACTATACCTATGGGTAGAACCATTTAATACAACTATTTATTTGAAGAATAAGAGCCCCCACAAATTCTTGGAATGGTCACACCTGAAGAGGCTTTGTCTAGGAGGAAGCCAAATGTCTCCCACTTTTTCATTTTTGGATCCATGGTCTATTGTCATGTCTCCAAGGATAACAAGAAAAAGTTGGAGCCTATTGCAAAGAGGGGATATTTAGAGGATATACAGAGACACCTCATATTTACCGAGTGTATATGCCTTCACTCAAGATGACAGTGATGAGGAGAGATGTAATATTTGATGAGGAGAAGCCCATGAGAATCTCTATAAAACAAGAGCTAAGCATTCCACTAGAGGAGGAGCTTCTATCTCCAAAGGAGGAAACCCAGTCAGATCCATAAGATGTTGCAGGGTAGCCACATGTGGAGGAGTAGAGATCAGGTAGAGTGTAGGAACCCACTCACATAGAAACTTCCACATAAGGGAGGAAGAAAACTAGGGAGGCAGAGAGATTGGTGCAAGATGCTTAGGATCATGTTGGAGCTCCCAGCTCCTTAGGCAGACAGGGGAGATCACCAGAAAAATGTATAAAATATATGGAACTCATGACAAAAATGATTGACTTTGAGCATTATTCATTTGAGTTTCTTAGCAGGTGTGGGTAGATGCCATGGTGGAGGAGTATAACTCCATCATGAAGAATGATGATTGGGAGGTTATGCCTAGACTTGAGGGAAAATTTGTTATTGGCTCCACGTGGGTGTATAAGGTGAAACATGTAGCTGATGGAAGTGTTGAGAAGTACAAGGCTAGATTTGTGGCCAAAGGCTTCTCACAAGTAGAGTGACTTGGTTATAAGGAGACATTTTCCCTAGTGGAAATATGTTGGCACAAAAATGTCATCAAGGAAAAGACCTTGGGTTCAGGCACAAGGGGCCAATAAGGATCCGTTGTAGTCTAGGCCGATGCTAACATTTTCACCTTACCCAAGGGGCAAGGAGTCTCACCCAAGGCATGCCACGATGAGAACTAAGAAGGGTTAGAGGAATATCAAGGGTGATCCAAACATTAACTATCAATAGCTTAAAGATATCATTCATCACAACATTAGGTTGTTACAATTACCATATTCATCCAGTGAAAGGCCAATTATCATTAGTATCAACTTAAGGAAGATTCATTAGTATCAACTTAAGTAAGATTCATTATAATATACATCAGGCGTAAATAATTTCAATAGATACATAAAATACCATAGCCACACGATGCCTTAGACCTCTGATCGAGCCTAGCTCTGGCCATTCTGCAACTGCTCAAGTCCTTAGGACCCTATTCTTCTACCCTTCTGACCCCTGCTAGATACCAACCCCCTCTCCCTTGTTGTCTTACGCTCTTATCTTCTCTTCTGTTGTTCCCAGTGCCAATTTTGTTCAACTGTCATTGCCCTCAGCTACTTTCCGCTCTCCTTCTTATCCGCTTGGTTGTTCCTATTTGCTCTCGACACCTTGCCACAATTGCCCGTCTACTATATGTTCTTAATTCCATCCCCGGTTGTCATCTCTGCAAATTGAACGTTGCTCCCGCCACATGTTCTCCGCCTTGATTCTCTCAAAACTTAAAAATTCAAAACAAAGGCCCCAACAAGCCCTGACCACAGTTCTTTGACTCGTCCCTGATTCAATCTATCTCAAGAGTTGTGGGTCATGTATCTGGTCCTGATAATGTTTCCACTATTTCTGTCTGTCGTTGTGCGAGTCCTACTTCAACTACTTCTACTACATGATGGGTTTCTTTTACAAATGAATGCCCCAATTGAGGGACAGTCGTGGTTGACTCTTGTCTAAAGCAGGTGTAATCATCGAGCACTACTTTCCATGCAGTCGCCATTGAGTTAGCCTGCTTAATGAAATCGTCTACCATGGTGGAGGTTGGCTAAATCGGCCTGCTGCTTTGTAACATGTTCCATTGTGCTTCACTGTTGTTGTAAACCTCCCGCAAAGAAAGAACATGCTAGCAGACCGGTGGTTGAAGGTCACAGATTTTATTCTTGGTCTTTGCAGACTCTTCCTATATTTGTCGTACTTGTGCCTCAATGGAGGTGATTTCTTCATCAATCTTCTTTAATCAAACTGATTTTGTGCATGTTTTGTTGTTTGTGATGTATTTTGTAGTTACTTTCGAAGGGTACAGACTGACTGATTCTTTTGAGGTAGGCTACTAGACCAGTTGTGCACCTGTTCCATTAGCGCATATCCATCCACGAGGGCTTTCATAAGGGACTATTTTATAGCGGTGATGGTGTTGAGCTTCTCGTCAATTGCCTGGGTGTAGCTCCCAATTGGATTAGGCAGCATTGATTTGACTATTTACAAATTATTTTCCAGCTCTGTGTTTGTGGTTATCAAGCCCGAACACGTTGCTTGAATGTGTTCACAACAGTTGACTAGTGTGCAGGATGTAAACTCTTCAGGAGCTTCTATGACTAGGTCTGAAAATGTCGACCAAAGACACTGAAACTTATCTTTGACTTGATATACTTGTGCTTGGAGATCCTAGTTTTCCTCTCTGAGCTTATCCCTTTCCTTCTCTGACCACTTGCAATTGTCATTTCTGTTGCTTATGCTCTTGGATGAGGTCCTCGTGTATTTTCTTTGCTCATTATGCAGCCTATTGGATAAATCCAAACAACTGTGAGGATGACCAATGTTGTAGATTCTTTGTCTACATGGTGTTTGGATCTGGGAAGTTACTCTGAAGGGGTAGGTCGCTAGAAATGGATTTTTCTAAGTGGGCATGGGGTGAGGTGGTTGGCAGTGCAGCTGTGGTGAACTGAGGAATGGGTGGAATAATAACTGGGTTTGGGATCATTGGGAAATTTATTGGAAAGGCGGGCTGGTAGGGTTCAATTCCCATAGGCTGTAGCATGGAGGTGATCGGTTCCTCGCCTGGTAGTGGGCTCGACCCTAGGAGTAAGGATATCAGTGACGATTTGTGAGTATCATTACCCTAGAGGGACCTGTTGTACTGTTGTGTTGAATCAACTTCCATTTCTTTTGTGGCCACTCGAGTACCAGGGGGAATGGATTTGGACAGGGTTGCGGAGGTGGAGGTTGTATGTGGCGATGGATCCTATGACCCATGTGGGAATGTAGACGTGGATGGAGGATTCTATTCAATTATGGGTGAAGTGGATACTGATTGAGTTGCCTCGCAAGTGAGGTCAACAACTTGAACTACAAGGGTTGCCTTAGGCTTCTTAGTAGGTGGCTTTTTGGTTCCTCTTTTTTGTTTCGACTTAGGAATGGTTGGCTTCGGTTGTGCATGACGGTCTATGTGAGGAATTGATACAAATAACGGTGTGGTGATAATTGGGTTAAACAACATAGACCCTTTAAAAGGTATGGATTGCGTGCTCTTACCTGAGGGTTCTATGAAACTTGCAATTGTCTATTTTAGGAAAGACATTTGTTTTTCCATTTGAGTAATCATGGGCTCCAGATCATCCTCTGATTCTCTCATCCCGCTACTTCCTAGTGCTTCCCCTGTTGACAGTTTCGGTTGCATTCCTGCAAATAGGTACCTATATCTTCCCTCCGTAACCTCACATGCAACGCCTGGCCATGAATCAAATTCGATGTGGAATGTTGCCTTGGCTAAAGAAATTTTTTGTGGCCACATTTGGAATGTCTCCATATGAACACATCGTGGTCTTATATAGGTATGCCTGTGGGTAAACCCGCACCAAATATTCTTCAAAAACTCGTCCAACAAAGCTCTGGGTATGCGCTTTTCCTCTCTGATTGTAGCAAGAATCATTGAATACCAATCGTTGAAGGTTGCTTCATTGACCTCTTTACTACTCAAGTCTCCTAAGGTCCTCCATGGGTCGTACCTCAGAGCTACGAGTTGGTCTTCTCTGATTTGAACAAACTACCTTCCTCCTAGCGGACACCACTTCCACATTGCTAACATCATGAGTAGATATCCAAATATAAAGTTGGTGCTTCTCTTGTATATGTCTTCACAAGCTTCTAAGAGCTCATTCAGCAGGAAGGCTGACCACTTGAGTAACGTCCCTTCACAGTAGTGTTCCACAACTGAGATGGCATCTAGAGTACACTCATTCCTGGGAAATTGTCTCATCATCTTCCCTACTATGATATAATGGGTAAATTTTATCTCTTCCTTTTTGATGAGGTTAATATTTGTGTCTTTGCCTCTCCTCTTGCTTTTATACTTTTTATAGTAATCCTTGTCACCTTCTTTCTTTGCCTATTTCGTTCCTCCCTAGAACGTGGAACAAACTGCATTTCCTGTCACCAAGAGTCATGTTAATTGTTGGATGTTGTCCACAAGAATTGGGTATTCTTTGTCTAGCCACAGCGATCAGCCATGCATCCTACTTGCAAGGAGTTTGGTACATTACATTGCAGCCAATTGCGTACCAAAAACTGGTAAGCTTCTGAGACTGACCAATGACGATCACTGGAGGCCCTTGAATGTCGCTTTAACTTTTGTTGTGATGGTTCCATCTCCCTTGGGAACTTCCTCTATGTAGATTTCTTGTTTCAAGGTTGTGAATTGGAAACAGTCTGAAAGATCGTTGTCCACTACTGTTGCCTTATCATACTTGTCATATAGTGATTCAAGAACTGCAATTCATTCATCCAATCTATCCTCCGAGATTGAGATAATGGCCTTTGTCATCTTGCTATGTCTATGATAGAATATTGTTACCGGAGGTTTATAGTTTCTACATCTCTGTTGTTATTGGTGCTCAGACTGAATTTTGGTCTCTTCTATCACCTATGTTTGAAACTCTAGAACTTCCTGCATATCCATGCAGATTAAGTAGACCATCTTTGACATGACATTTCTAACTAGACTCGCTAACTAATTACTACGACAGCTTGCCCTATACAGGCTTAATCATGTTACTCTGTCATTGGCTAACCTAGATCTAACTCAGATGACGTAGCATGAGAAAGGGCAGAGTGGGGCACATGGGTAATAAAGTTTCCATAATGGCAAACACTTATTAGTTAATTTATTCCCTAACGGGAAAAGATCCTACAGAAATTTGTCTGACAGGTGTATTATTGCCTACTTATTTTGGAAAAGACTCGGAGTTCAAAGAATAAGACTCATAAAACATGTGACTACCTACCCCGACCACAAGTGAGTTGCAGTGTCATGGCATTGATGCTGCCACCTAGCTAACATGCACTATTTATTTACTGAAAAAAAAAAAAAAAAAAAAAAAAAAAAAAAAAAAAAAAAAAAAAAAAAATTAAAATTAAAAAAAAATAAATAAATAAATAAATAAATAAAATAAAATAAAATAAAAAATAAAATAAAATAAAAAAAATAAATAAATAAAATATATATATATATATATATATATATTTAAATGCAACTGAATAATTTTTATTGACTCTAAACCTGCCTGCGGGGTCGCTTTTGAGACCCTTTTAATTTTGAGACATGACTTTGGACTTATGGAAATATTTTAGGCATGCGTTGTTCACCCATCCTGGTAGCAGTATATCTCCGCAACTATGAATGGCCCCAACCAATGCATTTGTAGATTGCTTGGGAATTTTTGAAATTTGATGTCATATAATAGAACGTGATCTCCCACCATGAAAGCCTTCTTCTTAATGTGCCTGTAATGTCAACCCTTATTTCTCCGTTGCTCGATTGATTGCTGGAATTCAGCTAAAAATCTTCATTCATCTAACTCCATTAGTTCTTCCAAACTCTCTTTTAAGCATGTGTCGTCTGTCATTAGTAGCCTAGGAAATGAAGATTTTTGGTACAATGAATGTTGCTAGTACTACTGCTTCTCCCTCGTATGCTAATTGGAGCGGTGTTTTTTGTGTGATCGCTTCACCGTTGTTCTGTAAGCCCACAATGTGGCTAGCACCCACTCATCCCAGTCATCTTGATTTGTTGAACAATCTTTGTTAGGCCCATCTCAAGTATCTTATTGAAAGCGTCAACCATTCCATTGGCTCGAGGATGGTCAAGGTTGCTCTTATGATTTTGGATCAGGAAATTCTTCAGGAGAGAGGCAAGGGTTTCATTTATGAAATAAGCCCCTTGATCACTGGTTAGGCTCTTCATACCTCTAAACCTGGATATTATGCTTTCGAAGATGAACCTTGACACTGTATCAGCTGTAAATTCCTTTACTGGCGCTACCTCTACCCAACAAGTGAGGTACTTGGTAGCTGTGATAATGTATCTTCTATGGGAATGACATTTTTGCGACGTAATTGGGCCGATAAAGTCCACTGCCCATATTTCAAAAATTTGTATTGTGTGTACCAAATGTAAAGGTAATTCATCTCGATGCGATGAATTTCCAAATATCTGACAAATATCACATCCCTTTGCATACTCCTTAGCTTCCTTGTGGAGGTTGGACCACCACAACCCAACTTGTAACATTTTCCTTGCGATATCTTTTCCGCCGACATGGTCCCCCACAGCTCTGGCATGTCATTCCCACAACAAGTCTTTCCTTTTGTGCTGAAGGAGACAATGTCACAGAACTTGATCAAGTCCCAACTTGTATAGATTTCATGCAATTAGTTGATAATATGTTGCTCTTACTATTAGGTTCCTTTTCTACGTTGTTGTGTATCCTTCCAAGCAGTGTCCTGTTGCTAATAAAATAACAATGTCCTTCAGGTAATTTGGTATGGCCTCTATTCGAAACAAGTTAGTGTTTGGCAATTGGTCATCTAGTGATGCTTCATTCTCTCCTAAATCCAATCTTGATAGGTGGTCTAGCCCCACATTTAATCTTCACAGTTTGATAACAACTTCAAATGTGAACTCTTGGAATAGTAACAACCATCTACGGATCCTTCTTTCTAGGACTGGTTTTTTTACCAGATATTTAAAAGCTGAATGGTCCATGAAGAACTTGAATGGCGCTCCCAGTAGATAGTGTCTGAACTTTTGTAATGAGTATACCATGGCTAATTCTTCTCTTTCCGTTGTGGTGTAATTCTTCTCTGTAGTTGACAACTTCCTACTAACGAAGTAGATTGGGTGGTCTAGGTTCCCTTCTCTGAATTGTGCCAGTACTGCTCCTAGTGCAATTCCTAATGTGTTAATGTGTACATGGAACTGTTTATTCTAGTCTAGTTATACTAGGATGGGAGTTCTCACCAGAATTTCCTTTAGTTTGTTCAACACTACTTGAGAGGCCTCCGTCCATTTGAATTATTTCGTCTTCTTTAGCAGTCTCTCCATGGGAGCAGTAATCGATGCGTAGTTGCGGATAAATTGACAGTAATATCTTGTGTGGCCCAATGATTGCAGTTGCTTCACATTGTTCAATGGATCCATATTTATGATGGCTGCAACTTTTGCGAGATCTACACAAATGCTATCCTTGCAAACAATATGGCCTAACAAAGTTCTAAATGGAACTGCAAATATGTATTTCTTCAAGTTTAAAGAGATTTGCAGCTGTCTGCACCGCTCAAACATCACTTGAAGGAGGTTGGTATGTTTCTTTAGCAAGTTGTAAATTGTTCAATCATCCATGTATACTTCTAAGAATTGGTGGATGTAATCCCTAAAGGTAGCTATGATAATCTGGGAGAAAACAATAGGTGCATTCTTTAGACTGAATGGCATGACATGATATGCATAAGACCCCCATTCTGTGGTGAATGTTGTTTCTTCTTATCTGCTTCTACTATGAAAACTTGATGATACCCAAGAATGCATCAATGAAAGAGTAGACTACATTCCCCGCAACATTATCTAGGACCTCATCACTAAAGGGCATTGGAAATGGGTCATGTATACACGCATTGTTTAAGCTCCTGTAATCTACATAGACTCTGATTTTTGTGGCATCCTTATTATTTTGTATTACAATTGGGATGATCCATTATGCTTCATCTACTAGGAATATAAGTATTGTGTCTAACATCTTATCAATCTCTTTCTTGACCTTCTCCTTTACCCTTGGGTTGAGCCTATATGATCTATACTTTACAATTTGTGCATCTGGCTTTCGCATAATCTTCCTTTCCCCAATGTCTCATTTTATTCCTTTTAATTCAACAACTGAGGTTGGGAATAAGTCTTCATAATCATGCAGCAAATAAAAAATTTCCTTAGTTGTTTGCTCGTCCCAATACTCCCCAATGGATGCCATCTTAGGTTTATCTTCTGAGCCAATGTCTTGCTTCTACAACTTTACTGGGAACAAATGTGGGGCGTCTCTTGCAAGTCCCTCTTGAATATCTTGTTCTCCTTCAGTTTCTTGAAACTTCAGGTGTCTGAGTCCTTCCAAATCATCCTCCTCTGGATCTGTGTTAACTTTTCCGCAAGAAATGAACTCTGTATACCCTGCTTTGTAGAAATATTGTAGGAACCCCTCATCAATGCACCCTTCCAATAGTTGTCCTGGAGTAAATAGGATCCTTTTAATGGCGTGTAGAGTTTCATTCAATCGTCAGTCACTATCTTTGAATGAGAAACTGATGTTGAACAATTTAGACATAGCATCCCAGTCTCCAGTTTGTCTTCGGAGTTCTTCCTATATAAACCCTCCTTGGGGAATTGTACCCAAGGTATGTATAAACATGTGTACCCAAAATTCCTTTGGGACTTGCTATTTTATCCATCTCTCTCTGAAATCCTATAAATGTTTCCCAGGATTAGAGTTTCCCCTATACTTCACCATCTCCTTCGGGCGGTTTCCTTCTTATCTAAACCTTTCCCTCATGGCCCACTTGATTTTATCCCATTCACACAGGGTGTTGCGATGTGCTCCCAACCACCTTTCTAGGTTGGCTTGTAATGAAATGTCCAATAACGGGACCTTGTGGCTCTCCCTTATCGTTATATCAACCTTATTCAGAAAAGCATCTACTGATTCTATGCCATGGAAGGTTGGGTAATTACTTACCTCTATCCCAATCCAGTTTTCTCGACATATCTTGGCACAACGTCTAGTATCAACCTCGTATCCTCCTTGTTACCAAGCATCCCAAGTGGCTTCCAAGCCGACTTCTGAACTTTGTATGCTTCTCCAACTAACTAATCCTCCTATTGTGGGATTGATGTAGTCTTCTCTTTTTCCTGCAATTAACCTGTACAACTGATCTAGCATTCCAGGCTCATATCAGTCATCTACAGGTTCAGTGAACCTTGGTCCCTAGTATGGACCTAGTGGTACTTGCATCCCTTCTACTTCAAAACTAATCAACTCCATCTTTAGATCAATTATGGCATAATTCTCATAAGCCCAATCAATACCAAGGAGTGTTGGATAGGGGTCCTTTTCCCCCACTATATCTATCACTTCAAATTCAATATGAGTCTTTACCCATGCTACATCTATTTCCATGTCTTCTAGCCTTTCGATGTGTAAGATGCAATACTGGTTTTCCATCCATAGTTGAATTGGTGAATACTTCAGTTGCGGCTTCCCCAACGCTTCCCATGTTTTTATGGGTAGGATTCTGACCCCAGATCTAGTATTGTATCTTTAATCTGAAACCCTGCAACTTGAGCGTCAATCTGGAATTCCCTACAGATCCTTTTCTTGATCCTCTCGATCCTCCTCGTATGTATTTCAGGCAAGTTTGCTAATATTGCTTCTTTTCTTGCTTCTTCTTCTGGCAATATTACTTTTAGACTCCTACGCAACTCCCTTATCAATTGTTAATTACCAACAATTTGTAGGAATATCATAAACCATTCTTCAATTAGTAGAGAACTTGTAGTTGTGGCTGATTCCTGCCCCTTGTCCCTTTTAGCTTCTGTTAAGTTATGGAACAACTTGGTTGCTTCCTGATAGTATTGCTTCTGTTGAGTGGGATCATATGACTGCTTTGGGGACGCCACCTGAATAATTGAAGGCTAGTTTGTCACTCCTCAATAATCCCATGTCTTCTTACCCCCTCTGGTAAATATGTTTATATTAGTTAGTGGGAGAGTGTTAATGGTCTGTCGTTCCGCATTGATCAAGTTAGCTCCCAACTGTCTAGTCCTTTCTTCCCATCTTGCAATTAGCGCAAGGAAATCTTTTGTGGCATGTGCGTTGACCCTGCACTGTGAGCACCAAGGCCTTCTTGGGAGTCGGCAGTCTCTGCCGACATTTCCCTCTTGATCGTAGTTGTATCACCTTATGGGTCCTCTACCCCCTATTCTTCCTCCTCTCATATTTCCTCCCCGTCCTCCCCAACCACTTTCATTAATTCTGAATGTTGATTGGTTCATCTGTTCTGCTAAGGCATGTAATGCCTGACATTGGTCAGTGTGGTGAGTCATGGATGCACAAAACTCACAGTAATTATTGTTGGGTACATTGGAGTACTTCTGCAATATTGGACATATTCACGACAGATGTCCATAGCTTCTGTATCCTTCACAATAGTTGTGAATTCCGGCCCGGGAATGTTCCTTGCGATCCTATCGCCGCAAAACCTACTGTTGGTAAGGCCCCTGATGATCCTGCAAGGCTCGCTGAACTACTTGTGCCTCTTAGTCTTAGGCATTTAGTTGCTACATGGCCTTTTATCTGGCAGTGAGTGCACCATACATTGGGTCTCACCGGTTGAACTGCTGTAGATATTTTAGTTACTCTGTTAGACTGGCGATCTGATTTTGGAGGCCCATGATTGATGGATCTTGAGATCCCATTCCTCCTCGATACTCATGGGGTTATCTTGCCATGACCTCTATATGAGTTTCTTGCTCCAGAGCATCTTGGAGGGTTTCAATTTTCTATTGTGTTAGCAGTGTCCTAGTAAGGGGCAGGAGAGCTTTAATGAACCAATCTCGCTGATGATTAGGATCTATAGTATAACTAAACTTACCAATTGCATCTTTGAACCTCTACATTAATTCCCAAGTAGTCTATCCTTCCTTCTTCTTGATCTCCCATAGTTCTGACAATCCTTGTTGATCTGTTTGTGATACTTTGAACTCTTGCACAAACCTCTTCTTGATGTCATCCACAGAGGGATTCTGATTCAACTCTGCCCATTTAATAAACCATCTTAGAGCTTTCTACGTCAACGTAGTATGGAACTCAATCAACTTCAAGTTGCCTGGTGTTTAGCATGCTCTCCATATGGCTTCACATAGGTGCCAATGTTGTTCCACATCTTCATTCCCTCTACCAGAGAACTCCAGATATATAATAAAGGATCCTGCCATGTTGGTTCGAATATGTGCTAAGAGCACAAATCCTTGGTCTTCGGGTTGCTGAGCCCCTTGCAATCCCAGGTTACTAATACTGCTAGGCCCACTACTATTATATGTATCAAAGATCATCTTATATCTATCATGCACACTATGTACACGTATCACTTTAAGTAACTTAGCAACAAAATTATCAGGGATATTATAAAGCACTAGGGGAAGGTCAGGGTCAACACTACCTGAACTTTGCGGATTCTTCTGTTAAACCTATTAGTGTCAGTATTTGCGTACTTCCATCAATGATCAAAACTCCTCTTCTCATATTCATATTAGGGTCTCGCTTAGAAATTTTTGTCATTCCACCTAGGCCCTCATTCAAAAATTTACTCACTGATGGTAGCCCTATTCAAAAAACCTCACTCACCTACACTCCATCTACCTATCTTGAGCTTTTCCCATGAACTCCTAGTTATGTTACCCTCCATTCCCCAACAACCATGTCACCTCCCGCGTCCACGTCATTCATATGACCCATAATCAGTTGAAACTATGATTTCCCCTACACGCCACATTTATTTAAAACATGGTTTCCAAACCAATGAGGACGAATTGTAAGAAACTGAAAGAGGTTTTGTCTTCAAATAGCCTCATGTACAAATAACCTCTCTCATTTTTCTAACAGCTATTATGGCTTGGGACATATAGATGAAGCTTTGCGGACATATTTTCCCAAATTTTCATGTTTACTCATTCTTTTGCAGAACATATTGTGGCCAATTAGAGATGAATATTGAGAAACAGGAGGAATTTTGTGTTCCTAAGATACCAAAGTACAATAACCTACTTCAAATTTTACACATTTATTATAAATGGAGAGATACATATACATCTTTACAACCTATTTTTTGAACTGTGCAAAGTCCTATTTCAACAACCTTTTGTGGAGACTATTGGGAACAGGTGGCACTAAATTTTGGGAAACAGAGAGAGGTTTATCTCAAGAACATATTTATCTACAATAACCTCTCTCACTTTTTATAGATCTATCTCAGATGGAGCTATACAAAGGGATGAATGGACCCTATTTTGCAAGATTTCCAGAGGAAAATGTTCAAAGATAGTTAGCCACCTGATCAGCTAAGAGTTGCAATCAAATTTGAATTTCTCTTCCTTGTCAACAAAAATCCATAATGATAGTGCCAAGAAGATACATTAGTTTTGAATGTCCTGCATTTCATTTCTATTTGTGTAAAACAATTTAGGATATTTGTAAAAAGATCTTGAGATTTTTATCAAGATATTTAGTTTAGAATTTGTATAAATACTTCATCATTTGAAGTAAGAAAGCGTTGGACTCAGCTGGATGCTCAGACCTTGATGGTACATCATTTTGAAGTAGTTTAGTAGGAGATTAATAAGAATTGTAGCCATTTCTATGGGATCCATGTGGTATGGAGTTTTAGTACAATTTCTTCTTTTGTGATCATATATTAATGTGTTTTATATACTTCGTTAATCATTTCATTGCTTCTAAGTGCAAGTTTTCAAGTTGATAGGCAGAATTCATAACATCAGTTATCTACTTTGGGAAAACATTCACCATTTCATGTTTACTACAATCTAGGAAGGATCCATGGTTTTCACATGCTCTTCTTAGCTTCTCACCAGTCTTAAACATCTCACCCCATCAAGCCCTAGAGTGCTAAAGCCTATGCCTACCTTGCCCCATTGAAAACCCTGCAATGTTGACCTAATTCCCTAGACCTAAACTGTCCAGCTCCTCCTGATCCAGCAAAACCCCTTCAAAATGCAATCAAAACTTTGTGCTACTATATCTAGCCTAAAATCCTTTTCCTGGTCCAGTCATCTTGGCTAAGATCCTTACGGAGAGAGCCCTCTCTTGGCCTAGTAGGGCTAGCTACTTGGCTAAGCATGGTTTTTGGTTACCCTAGCATTGCCTTTCTTCAGCCTGAGGTTCAATCCAGGTGATAACATAGTGGCGACTCCACTGGGGAATGAAAGGTTCATTTTCCTTAGGTGTATGACAAAATTTAGATCTGATTATCGACGGTGGACAGTGGTCAGCCACACGAAGGCTGAAATCATCCACCTGGCGACTCCATTTTTCAAGATCCCGAGCTTCAGTGTTTAGAGCGACTTCACTGCCAAAGAATTCAGATTTCAGAGCATTGATGGTAATCACCGATGACAGGGTATGTGGAAAATCATTTATCTAGTGAAATATTACTCACTTTAAGGAATGAGTTAGTAGAATTTCAAATTGATCATAATTTCTCAACATTAGTATTTCATTGTTTGAAATCCAGTCGACTCACACCTAAAGGTAAAAATTGTTTTCTTGGTTTAGTTGCGGAAAGATTAGAAAATGAGATTGAACTATTGGATGTTCATATTGAATCATATGATTTCCAAGATCCTAAACAGTTCTTGGAAACTCTCCCTCCTCCCAAAGAAGAAAAAGTAATGGTGCTCTTGGATGGTTGGATTGATGGATGTTTTGATTTACAGCAGAGATGTGACAATCTCCAGTCGAGAGCATATGTTAATGAGTTGGGGCAGCAGATAGAATTTGGTTTTTATGATCCTATAATAGCATATATGGAATGTTTCCTTAAGTTGAATGACAAACCAGATTTCCTTTTACAGGGCCAGAGGTATTATGTGTATATATTGCTGGTAGAATTTCCAATTATGTTACGGTTCAAGCACCGTCAAACAACCTCATCATTACAACAGCTGCTTGATTGGTTGATTTGGCACTTTAGTATCACTTGTTTCAGTGATTTTGCAGTAGATTAGTGTAGGATAATTTTGCAATAAGCTTGCTGGACAAGCATCCTTCAACATCTAGCTTACAGTTTGCAGTGTGTGTGTTTTCAGTGTTCAGTTTGGTTGTAAGTTTTTGACCGTATTGGCCCACATGGTTAGGCACTTAGTCTACGGTATTCTTGACACCTGCAAGGAGTTTCCATCCCCAATAAGGCTGATGTTAGTGTCAGTATTTTCATATTTCCATCAGTGATCAAAACTCCTCTTTTCATATTCATATTAGGGTCTCGCTTAGAAATTTTTGTCATTCCACCTAGGTCCTCATTCAAAAATTTACTCACTGAGGGTAGCCCTATTAAAACAACCTCACCCACCTACACTCCATCTACCTCCATTTACCTTTTCCCATGCACTCCTAGTTATGTTACCCTCCATTCCCCAACTACCATGTCACCTCCCGCATCCACGTCATTCATATGACCCATGATCAGTTGAAACTATGCTTTTTCCTACACACCACATTTATTTAAAACGGTTTCCAAACCAATGGGGACGAATTTTATGAAACTAAAAGAGGCTTTTTCTTCCAACATCCTCTTGTACAAAAACCTCTCTCATTTTTATAACAACTGTTATGGTTTGGAATATACAGATGAATCTTTGCAGACATATTTTCCCAAATTTGCCTGTTTAGCCATGCTTTTGCAGAACATATTGTGGCCAATTAGAGACGAATACTAAGAAATAGGAGGAGGGTTGTGTTCCTAAGATACCAAAGTACAATAAAGTACTTCAAATTTTACACTACTATTATAAACTAAGAGATGCATATACATCTTTACAGCCTATTGTTCAGACTGTGCGAAGTCCTGTTTCAGCAACCCTTTTGCAGAGAGTATTGGGAATAGATGGCACTAAATTTTGGTAAACAAAGAGAGGCTTATCTCAATAATATATTTATCTACAATAACCTCTCTCACATTTTACAGATCTATCTCGAATGGAGATATAAAAAGGGGTGAATGGACCTTATTTTGCAGGATTTCTGGAGGAAAATGTTCAAAGATAGTTAACCACCTCATCAGCTAAGAGTTGCAATAAAATTCGAATTTCTCTTCCTTGTCAACAAAAATCCATAATGATAGTGCCAAGTAGATACATTAGTTTTTGAATGTCCTACATTTCATTTCTATTTGTGTAAAACAGTTTAGGATATTTATAAAAAGATCTTGAGATTTTTATCAAGATACTTTAGTTTAGAATTTGTATAAATACTTCATCATTTGAAGTAGAAAGGGTTGGACTCAACTGGATGCTCAGACCTTGATGGTACATCATTTTGTAGTAGTTTAGCAGGAGATTAATAAGAATTTCAGCTATTTTTATGGGATCCATGTGGTATGGAGTTTTAGTACAGTTTCTTCTTTTGTGACCATATGGTAATGTGTTTTTTTATACTTCGTTAATCATTTCATTACTTCTAAGTGAATTCTTTCAAGTTGATAGGTAGAATTCATAACATTAGTGCTCTGCTTTGGGAAAACATTCACCATTTCATGTTTTCTACAGTTTAGGAAGGATCCATGGTTTTCACATGCTCTTCTTAGCTTCTCACCAGTCTTAAACATCTCACCCCATCAAGCCCTTGAGTGTTAAAGCCTATGCCTACTTTGCCCCATTGAACACCCTGCAATTTTGACCTAATTCACCTGACCTAAATTGTCCAGCTCCTCCTGATCCAGCAAAACCCCTTCGAAATCCAATCAAAACTTTGTGCTACTATACCCAGCCTAAAATCCTTTTCTTGATCTATTCATCTTGGTTGAGATCCTTACGAAGAGAGCCCTCTCCTGGCCTAGTAGGGCTAGCTACTTGGCTAAGCATGGTTTGAGGTTAGCCTGGCATTGCATTCCTTCAACCTGAGGTTCAATCCAGGTGATAACAGAACCTCATCTGATGTATCATCCTCTACGAACAATCTCCTCATCACATCGTACATATCATCTTCCATCTCTTCCTCATAAATGTTGTGATTGCTTCCTTCTAGTATCATCCCTGCAATAGGGGAGAGAGGGTTCCTATCAGTCTCCTGGCTACCATATGTCCTTTTAACATCCCTCTCTTGTTCTAGGTCCTTTTCCATCCTATTTCCCTCTTTTAGACACTCTAACATAGCTTATGCTTGGTGGGGTCCTATAATTCTCTCTTTTAGCACATGTACTGCTCTTTCATACCACTTTTCTACTATCAGCGCTCTCCTTTGCACTCTGACATCTCTAGCTCTTCATGATCCTTATATATACATTCCTTAAACAACATCCAAGTTCCCCAAATGGTAGAATTCTCCCCTTATATCCTTCCCCTAGTACTAGGGTTTTACACTACCATACTTACTCTGTGTGAAGGTATCAACCCTTCCTCCACCATCAACATCTTAATCCAAAACAGTACTTCTTTCACTAGTTTTCCTCTCAACCCGAATCTAAACAATGCATCCAATTTCGAGAAAGACTGGTAGCTCTCTTCTGCAAACTGGACAACATAGCCCTCTATGGTAGTATCTAACCAAAAATCTACTGCCCTCGTCAAGTCACTATCCAAGCCTTGGAGCATCGCGAGATCTGTGTGGACCCAATTATGATGTGCTAGTCTAGGTCCTTCTAGCTAGTTCTTCATTTTTAGTCTCCTTAGCCAGTTGTACAACTCTTCTAGAAATTTACACCAGAAGATCTCATACTGAACGCTCACAGCCTTTGAGTACAATATTTTTTCGTTCACCTTAATAGTTGTTTGGCTTCGAAGGGTAGCCTGTTTTGACACGAACTGATCCACCCAATTACTCCACCAGTCCTGTATCTCCTTCCTAAATATACTTGATACCATATTGTGAACCGCTTCTTGTGATTTCATGTCCCGGTAATGGAACCATTTATTGGCACAAAAATGTCATCAAGGAAAAGACCATGGGTTCAGGCACAAGGGGCCAACAAGGATTTGTTGTAGTCTAGGTCAACGCCAACATTTTCACCTTACCCAAGGGGTAAGGAGTATCACCCGAGGTATGCTGCGGCTAGAACTAAGAAGGGTTAGAGAGATATCAAGGTGATCTAGACATTAACTATCGATAGCTTAAAGAGATCATTCATCACAACATTAGGTTGTTACAATTACCATGTTCATCTAGTAAAAGGCCATTAATTAAAAATTTGAGCAGGTCTATAAACTAGAACAATGCACTTGATCACAATGCCATTCAAACTATCTCATTCATTCATTAGTATCAACTTAAGGAAGATTCATTACAATATACATCATGCGTAAATCATTTCAATAGATACATAAAATACCATAGCCATAGGATGCCTTAGACCTCTGACCAAGCCTAGATATGGCCATTCCACAACTGCTTAGGTCCTCGGGACCCTATTATTCTACCTTTCTGACCCCTGCTAGATACCAACCCCCTCTCCCTTGTTGTCTTATTCTTTTATCTTCTCTTCTGTTGTTCCCATTGTGAGTTTTGTTTTCTTGTCTTTGCCCTCGGCTGCTTTCTGCTCTCCTTCTTGTCTGCTTGGTTGTTCCTGTTTTCTCTCAACACCTTGCCTCAACTACCCATCTACTATATGTTCCTACTTCCATCCATGGTTTTCATATCCACAACTCGACCGTTGCTCCTGCCACCTGTTCTCTTCCTTAATTCTCTCAAAACTTCAAAATTCAAAATGAAGGCCCCAACAATAGATATTCTTTTATCAGGACCATACTAGAATTGGTAGCATAGTTTGGATAGAAGATCCACTAGATGGATGTTAAGATTTCCTTCCTCAATGGAGTGGTTGAGGAAGAGATATACATTGAGAATCCTGGGGGATTTGATACATTTGATAGGGAGAAACATGTGTGTAGACTTAGGAGATCCCTCTATGGTCTCAAGCAAGCATCTCGTTCTTGGAACACTCATATAGATTCATATCTCAGTGGATTGGGCTTCATTAAGAGTGAAGAAGATGCCAATCTCTACTAGATTTCGGTAGATGGAAATCTTCTCATCTTAGTCTTGTATGTAGATGATTTGATATTGATAGGGGATGAGAGGTTGATCTAATCTTGCAAGGAGTACCTTGCAATAGATTTCGAGATGAAAGATATGGGTTTGATGCACTACTTCCTTGGTTTGGAGGTGTGGGACATGGAGAGCTATTTTTTGGTCAGGGGAAGTGCACCTCTAAAATCCTTTAGATATTCCATATGCAAGATTGTAAGCCCATGGGAACTCCTCTGGATACTAACTACAGGAAAGAGGATGCTTCTACAAGAGAGTAAGTAGATGGAACTATCGATAGACAGTTGGTTGGTTACTTGATCTATTTGGTGAACACTAGGCCTGATATTTATTTTGCAGTTAATCAACTTAAATTTATGGTGGAGCCTACCAAGCTTCACTAGAAAGTAGAAAAACATGTTCTCAAATACCTCAGAGGCACAATAGACTTTGGTTTATGCTACAAGAGGATTGATGGTGTGAAGCTAGAGCACATCGGGAAGGGAGTCTATCAAACAGGAAGAGCACATTGGGATTTATCTTCAGTGTTGGGTCAACAATGCTTTCTTGGTATAGCATGAAGCAAAGATCTCTAGCACTCATCTCAATAGAGACCGAGTATATGGCTACTAGTCAAGCAAGATGTGCGACTATTTGGATGAGGAAGATCTTGGTTAGTCTCTTCAGTCATGGGATGGATCATACATTGACTCATTATGATAATCAGAGTCGTATCAAACTCTCTAAAAATATAATGTTTAATGATAAGTCCAAGAATATAGACATCAAGTACCATCGCCTGAGAGATTGTGTGCAGAAGAGATCATCATGTTGTAGTGCATTCCCACAAAGGAGAAAGATGTAAACATTTTGACAAAGGCTTTGTCAAGAGGCAAGTTCAAGTTCCACAGAAGCAAGATTGGGGTGGTTAAGAACCCTTTTCTTGCTAACAGAGAGTGTTAAATTGTAGCAAGAAAAGGTTTCATTTGACATGTTCCTTAGTCAAATGGAGAAATTCAAAATTCCACATCAGCAAGATGACTTGAGTTGCAGTTAGTAGGAGTGTCATGGCCAATTCACTTAGTTAAATCAGTCAATTCAATTTTGTGGGCTATAATTAGAGTTGTGCATGAGTTGATTGCTAAGATGTAGCAATCTAGTGGAGTTATTGTTAGTGAAACTTATTTGTTTGAGCTAGAGTCATGAATAGAGTGAGTAGGAGTTAAGTTGAGTCGTAGTAATTGTTGTTAACTCACTGATCTCTCAGTCAAGTAGTCAATTTACTAAAAATATCCCTAGTCATGCATGCAATTCGAATTTCCTATTAGAGTTGGAGGAAAAGGAAGATTGTAATTATCAATTTTATAATATTGAGTATGCAGGCTTTGCATTGGAGAAGATGAGAAATTCCTCTAGGATTTACGCAAGGAAATAAAAAATTTCCTTATCTTTTAGGAGCTAATTTACTCAAGAATTGTGCAAGGAAATAGGAGGAACGTTAAGGCCTATTTTGGCTAAGTATTGGTCAGAGAAAGTCAGAGAGTAGGAGATCAGTATTGCAATGCAGGTTGAGCTTCAAGGATTGCATTTGTCATTGTAATAGATCCATATTCTCATATTATTTAATACAAATAGAGGAGGAGTTTTTCCCAGTTGGATTCCCAAGGAAAAATATTGTGTTCATTTTGATTGAATTATTGCATGTGATTGCATTTGTTTCTATTGTATGTTTTCCTTTTAACAAATTGAGTAGAATAAATTTGTGTCTATCATTTTCAGTCTGAATTCATTAGAAACTGCAAATTTCGAGCTATTTCTACATGTATAAAAAGAACAAATAAGATTCCTATATGTCTAAAAATATTTCCCTTTCATGGAATATAAATGATAGGGGTGATGACACACCTTAGAAACCATGCATGATAATAAATATAGAAAACTCATTTTGGAAGTTGGAAACCTTGCTTTAATTTAGAGATCCTACTCTAACCCTTTTGGCATCCACACCTACACACATGCACAACCAAGAAAATATTTTATATTTTCCTCTCCAAGAAGGAAATTTAGTCTATAATAAACATCTAATCATACCAAAACAACATGATCTCTAAGAAGTTGGAGAAATAAGGAGGTAGCCATGGCTAGGGTTCCTGAAGAAAATATTTGCATCGCCACCTCACTACAAACCAGAGATCGGTTCCCCAGGTCAAAGGGGCACTCTCCCTTCCATCATCTAGATCAGCCTGAAGACAAATAGGTATACATTAGCTACTATAGATTTGCCGATCACAAGCGCAAAGCTGAGGGAGATGTCGACTGGCAGGATGGGGCTATGCACGGCTGGGTATGGGCAATGTGACCTGCTGAGTCTTGATTTTCTTTTGTATCATCAAAGGTTTATACCACCAAGCGGAAGATGAGGATCATTGTTTTGGCAGCGGAAGATGAGGATCAATCCTGCCGCGGCAGAAAACGAAGATCGTTGAAAAAGCTAGTACCTAAGGGGAGACCGTCAGGCAAGATAGGGCTACGCACAAAGGGTCGAGGGTTGTCAGGCTCGCTGCACCCCCATTATCATTCGAACTGATGGGGATTAAAGCCATCAAGGGGAAGATGACACTCATGGCATAGATAGATCCCCAAGCTTCGCGGCGATCTTGGGCAGACACAGAAGGTAGATTCAACAGATCGAGGCCTAGACAAGGTCGATCCACTAGATACGAAGGAAGATCTAATGCAAATCTTTATCAGATCAATAAGAGGTAGACATCATGGATCCTGGCCAAGAACAACACTATCCACCAAGGACTCCAGTTAGGAACTGATACAAATCTTTATCAGAACCCTGTCAGGAAGAACGATATCCAAGAAAATCTGCAAGGGGAGGTTGATAGAAGATATAAAGTATGAAATACAAGCACATACAGGCATATCAGCAAACATGCAAAGCTTGATATATGCAGGACAAACCTTACAGGATCAATATACAGTGCAGGACTATGGAATTGTGCCAGACTCAACCATTGTCCTAAACAAGAGGTTGAGAGGTGGAAGCTTTGGATCTAGCTCAAAGGGCACAGGTTCTTTCAAGGATGTCTTCAAAGGAAAGGGGGGAGCTAGCAACAACCCAGCACCACCATAAGATCTACCCGGACCCTATATTGTGGAGCAAAAAGCGCAAACTCCAGTACTGACAATCGCTCTGCCTGAGGCAAATAAATTTTATACTGATTTTTATACAAAGGCTTTCATATGCAGATTCAATGGCTTTTGGCCCAAAACAGATACATTACAACAATGGATCTAATCCACATGGACAACAAATTGTGACATCCATTTATGCTCCAAAGGTTTTTTTATTGTCAAATTCGACACGGTCAAGGAAAATGAATATGTCCTCCATGAGGGACCATGGTTCTGGGGCAATGCAGGACTCTTCATGATTCCTTGGTTCCCAGGTTTTGATGCCACTACTATGGTGGTTTCCAAAATGCCGGTATGGGTCAGGATACGCAACTTCCCGCTACACTTCTGGCTAGCCAAAGTCTTCGAAGCAATGGGGAATGCGATAGGAAAATACCTCAATTTAGACGTGGAAAGAGTTTCAAGAGGCATACATATTTTTTCAAGAATTTGTGTAGAGGTAGATCTCAGTCAAGGCTTACCTGAAAGCATAATCCTAATCCATAACAACACACAGTGGAAACAACCACTAGATTATGAGAACACGACCTTCAGATGTCGTGGCTATCAACAAACAGGTCACCTTCTTAGTAACTTCCCACAAGCCAAAAAAGAAAACATAAGAAACAAGAAACAATCAGAAAAACCAAGAGGCTGGCAACACATAGTGAATCCATATGAAGCAGCAGAGGATGAGGATGAAACTATCCCTCCACCAGATCCTGATGATGGCCCTATTGGGGAGGAAGCTACGAAAACCATCCCCAAAGAGAATAATCAGACACATAAGGCACCAGAAACTGAGGAATTTGTAGCACAAGAACAGATGGACTCTTTGCCGAAGAAGATACCAGACACAATAGACACCAGTGGAGCCAAAAGACATCATTCTCCAGATCACTCCGATTCAAACAAGGAAAATCCTCACCATGTGGAGGGCACTTCTCTCGTACTCTTTTCGTCCTCACTGACTCAAGGGGAGTGGCGAAACGTTGAGAAGAAAAAAGGGAGAAAAGCATAATTTTCTCCCCAAATGTACAATATTTTTTCAATTACTTTCTTTCTGATTTTTCTTTTGACAGTAGTCTTTTGATCTTATTTTTGCATATGCACCTCAACATCTACAAAATGTAATTTTGTTATTATTAATAAAATTACGATTTTTCCTTAAGGGAAAAAAAAAAACATGATCTCATAGACATAAATAATTTTGAGAGGTAAGCTAAATTGTCATTAATGTATAATGATATTACAATAGACAAATATTCCATCAATTGCGTATAATTATCCTTTGATCCCTTGCTCATTATCCTCCCTTGACTAACTCACAAATTGTGCTCATTCATGAAGAAAGTCAGGACCTATTCTAGTCTTATTTATATAGCATAACAAGTTACTCCAATTATTTTATCCTCGCTTCCACCCTTGAGAGGGTCTCATGATAAAGGCCATTCCTAGATTTGGTAGGTTTTATCTGGACACGTAGGGCCATGAGAAGTTAGGGAACATATACAATTATTGACCCCAAGCCAAATCATTAGATCCTAGGTCAATTTCATCCTCTTGGGAAGGCCAATATCTAGAAATTATAGACTACATCACTCTCATCGTGAAGGAAAGCTATATACTAAGTGACATGCTAAATATTAGCATGGGAGTGATAATATATAGGCAGACAACGTTATGGGAGCAATGGGTTGCATAAGTAGACATATTCAAGGGTGAATAAAGGTGCATTCAAGATGGAAACTAAAGAGGGTTGATATGAGATTTCTCTTATGAAAATGAAGTAGAAAAAAGGATTATAGTGACTAATTTCCACATATTATCAAAATAGGATCATGACATGGATTATAAAAAGAGGATCATGACACCTTACTCTTTGAATTTGATGTTCTCTACCTAAGCTATGATTATATGAAAAATGCCTAGAAATTGAGGCTTTCCCTTGCTACACTCAAGAACGTTGCACATCATTGGTTCATGAACCTTGGAAGTAATATCATTCATACCTAGGCATAGATGAAGCATAGATTTCTAGATAAATACCAAGGTTATTGTTAAAACAAAGAAATAAGGGAGGAAGTCTTCAGGATGAATACATAATCCTTGAAGACTACATTGAAATATTTAACTATGACTTACAAAGGGAAAGATAGGGATATCTGGCTCCTAACACACTATGGGTCTTGCTGCTATGAAGAATCCAAGATGAATGTATTGACAAATTTATCTTTATGGGTGGATGATATGTCTCCCAATATTCTTACAGTGACATAATTGATTTATGTTGAAGATATTCTAGAGGTACTTCAAGGATTAGCAAAGGACCAAGATATATATTAACAAGAGTTTGAAAGAGTGCTAGTAATGAGATTACTAGAGCTAAGATTGGAAATATGTCAAATATTTTAAAATATACATAATCAATTAATTGAATTTCCAATTGGACACATTACACATGAACTAGAAGAAGGGAAAATAGCAACTAGCTTTGACAAGTTTTTTTTCCAAAGTGCAGAAGAAAGCACCTAGTAAAGGAATGCTAGTTGGATCACATTGAAGTCTGCGCAATGTGTAGTGACGACCATGATACAAGAAATTGTCCATACCTACATGGATTAAAATATGTCTATTAGGAAGCCAAATAATAGCTATGTTTCATCTCTCAGAAGAGTTTGTGGTATCAAAAGCCTCAAGGTATGATTCAAAACCAGTCAAAATATTATAATTCATATTGGAATAACCTTTCAATGCAATATTATTCTCCACCATGGTATTTTCTTGCCCATCCCTAAATTGATCCCCCACTTATAGCCTTGGCCATAGGGATGGAGGAATACATCCTTCAAAGGTCCTCAAAAAGCCTTATTGCAACCACCCATGCCACTTCTTCCTTCTCCACCTATGAAACCATCCACATATACTCTGCCTTGACCTCAACTTCTTGAACAACCCACTCCTAAAACAAAAATGGTATGGAATCTCAACTAGCACAAGCTATTGGTCTTTCCACTTTCCCTACTTACTCCATCTCTTCCTTAGATTTTCAGGACATCTGTTGGGAACGGGTTCCCCCAAGAGCAGTTTTGGGGCTAAAAGACCATTTTTTGGTATAATTTTGTAATAAAGTTGTAAAGTCTATGCATTTTGTGGTCACAGAGTGCGAAGGTGTCAAGAGTCATAAAGGTTTGTCCACCCTTATTTTGTAAAGTGTCAATTCGGCTGTAAAGATCCACCCATGGTCCGCGGACCATGGGATTGTATAAAAAGGAGCTAAGTAAGTAAGCTCTAAGTAGTTAAGTAAGGAAGAAAGTAGTGAAGTAGAGTGGAGAAGTCTAAGTGTTCTCAGGTCTTAGCGTAGGTAGAGGCTCTACAGCTGAGTGCACAGAGGCCTAGGGTGGAAGTCCGTAGCTGAGTGCACGGACCCCTGCAGTTGTGTGCGCAGGGCGGATAGAGTTTGTATTAAATTGAAAGATATCAATAAAGAGAAGTATTATGCAATTATTATGTATTTAGTTCCTGTTAATGCATCTGATTATATTTCATTTCGGGTTTAATTTACAATGTTTATTTGATGCGTGAATATATGTGATTGTATCGGTTAATTCAACGCAAGGATATCAGTTTATGCAGCGCTAACTATGATTGATTAGTAATATAAGTAAAACACTTGAGATAAGTTGGGAACCTATACAATACCTTGTCATAGATGCACTAAAGTACCTAGACCACAGGTTAGGGCTGCGTGAAGGTCAATCGTACACCTTCGCAGAGGTACTGAAGGATGGAATAAGGGGTAGACTGACAGAACCCTAAGGCTTAGCGACCTGTGCAAAAGTAGGGGCAGAGGGTATAAACCAACATCACAACCATCTCAGGGTGTGGAAACTTGGTTCGAGCATCCCCCCATATTGCTTTGGGTGAGACTTCAGTCCGCACTCCATGGGTTGATGCCGAAAGGGCCAGTAGTGTAGGGATTTGTTTGGATAACTAAAACTGAACCTGTGTCATGGCCCATAAAGCCAACAAATCTTTCCGTTGTCGGTACCAGACTCTGCATGAGAGATGTGTGATGTCGTATCACTTGGATAGAAAGATCCACGAATTCATGGCATAGGAGAACAGAAACCCACAGCTAACAAAGGAATAGTGGCTAGACAAGTACCTATATACAGAAATCCACGAAATCTATTTCCATTCCTTTCCAGTTGAGTTATACGAGTGGATCATGAAGCTAGAAAATAGCCAAGGAACGTGAAGGCTTGACGTTCCTATTGTCTGGACCCTGGAGCTAGTACAGAGACTAGAAGCTTCTGAGGATAAGATCACCCACGCTATCCATCATTGGTTCGATCGTACCATGGGAGTATTTGTGACTAAATTCGTGGTCAATACCTCAATCAGTTACAGCGAGGCAGAGCAACACTTTTTCAAAGGTCCACGAGGTAAGTACTTGGATTAAGATGTTAATGTGTGAAAAATGGGTTATGCAGCTACCTTGATGTTCAGAGCTACGTGAAGTGGAAAGACTTACAGGAACGAAAGAAGAAAGGGCCCTAAATATAGCCCACTGATTTCACCTCCTTTGAGTAACAAAGAGGGAGTATCTCAGGTTTCTCCGCGAAGTGCAGCTCAGTTGATAAAACAAGGATTCTCGTGACTGCACCCCCACTACACCACCTTCAACTTCACCACCATCACCTGCGACTTCGCCCACACCACCACCACCTCCACGACAGTTCAACATGGCGAATTCAGTGAAGCTACCTTTGTTTAAGGGCTTGGGAAGGGAAGACCCGGACCTGTTCTGGTTCGTCATAAAATCTATATGGGAAGCTTAGGGCATCACAGATGATCACATGAAGAAGGAAACATTTGTTAGTGCTTTACAGGATCACGCGCTAACTTGGTACATCAAGTACTCTAATGATAACCCAAACGTTGTGTTGGCAGAGATCCAGACCACACTAAATAAAGAGTTTAGTAGGCCTAAATCTGAGGCACAATCAATTATGGGGTTCAAGGAAATTGTGATGAAACCAGGTGAGAAACCTTGGGAATTAGATCAGAGATTGAAATGTAAAATCTGCGAAGCTAATATGAACTTAACAGATGGGTAGCGCCGCAAGTGGTTCATGGCTTTTCTCCTGCCTCACCTAAGGGTTGCACTGTCACAATAGAATATTACGACTTAGGCAGAGACCTTGGAGATTGTAATAAGATTGCATGAAACACCAATGCAAGATCTGAATCTAGGGGTTTAACAAATCCATGCGCAGTTGCAAAATCTTTGCCTCGAAATGCAAAGCTTGAAGTAGGACAGAGCAGTTCGACCAGAGGCACGCGAAGAGATATGGTGCCTGAAATGTAAGGGTCAGGGGCCTGACAAAGACCACTTCCCAGTATTTGAAATTATATTGCAGGAGGAGGACTGATGCCATTGAGGCCGGAAGCCTAAGTAGGATTGAGCGCGGGGTGTGCATTGTGGTGTGCTAATGTCAGGTAGCAGGGAAACATACGACTGATAACTATCATTTTCTACAGAAGTTTGTACAAACAATGCAGCAACTATTTTGCAACTTTTGCAAGTCAATAGGGCATGATGAGCGCAACTGCCGAAGTTATGAATTGATGATGGACAGAACACCCGCCTATAGAGTTCAGGCATAAACATGACCTCCTGACCTGTGGTGAAGTAAAATTATGAGTGGAGACACAAAAAATTCCTCTATCCCGATAATGGGTCTAGCCACAACTAATACATTCTATGGAAGATTTCCTTAGGTTAGAACCAATTAAGAGGGCCTACCTCTTAGTACACTTATCACATTTAATGATGTCCTTGCTTGCTCGCTCCAACTATCTCTCATTTCCTTCTTCAAACACCTGAAACAAGTAAACCAAAACAAACAACAACCGTGATAATAGACAAATTATAATTCAACCTACTTAACAAGTCAAGAAACATTAAGTCATGAACATGTAAGAAGACACATCATGTAGGAAATCAATCGATAGTTGCATATATGTATTGAATCAAGAAGAGCTTACAACCATTGTCTAGACGTTGTCATTCTCCTCCAAAAAAACCAGGTTCCCACACACTTCTGCTAGCATTCCATGATGGCCTCAACAATAATAGTTTTAAGGCTCTTCCCTTTAGGCTTCACACTAAACCAAATTCACACTTCTACCTCACATAACTAGAGAGCTACAAATATGAATAGCTTGTTGTTTAATTCAAACTTAATTAGCACTAGCACACCAACATTAACACTAGCTTGTGCTTGGGAAAAAGGGAAGTTTATATAGCATGAATGGATGGGAGATGGATCCTCTTCTCATGGGAGAATGTCTTATCTCTTGAGGTAGTTCCATCATTATAGGGGAAAGGAGCCCAAACTGACATCCTCGACCCCATCCACCCAAACCATTTACCAGACTTCCGTTCGAAGCTTCTAGAGCTAGAAGCTTTGGCTCTTTATTTAAAAAACTTTCCATAAGAGTACCAGCGTGACTGGAACAAAGCTTAGTCACTCCAATCGGTGCTAGGGACAGTGTTAATCCCTGCATATCAGCACGAGGAGGACAAGGGCCATTAGCGTTGGTCTTCTAAACTGGGAATAACAGAAGATTTTGGGGAAATGGTGCAAAAGGGAATTGTTCTGCTCATGAAGAGGGACACAATGGGAGCTTCTTCATGAAGGGAAAGCATGCAGGGTTCACTGTAGAGGTACTTCAGGATCAAGGAACGGGGAGTATAGGGACAGTGACAAAATGATGTGTAACAGATGCCCCCTAAAGTGTGAAGGCCAAACTAGAGTGAGGGATGAAATGATTTATGAATCAGTGCGGGGAACCATAGTCTGTTGTCGGAAAACCTGCAAGCAAGTATATATACATATACATAACTGAAAACTCTATCAATTGATACATCAATCGTGGCATGGATGCAGCCATCTAGAGAATGATCATGTAAATGGATCCAGGTATGGGCACAACCATCCATCAAAAAGGATCATAATGAAACCAAGGTATGGTCACAGCCATCCGATAATGAGAAGGATCACATATGATAACTCATGGTATGGTCGCATCCACCCATCTGAAAGAGACATGTATATCAACATAACCAAGTCACATCACTTCGCAACCTGGACTTTTTTGATCTGAGCCCAAGGTCTTGTGCTCCAACACGACTCTATCAAATACAAATTCTAACATGTGAATAGATGTGTTGATGTCAAACAGGCTAGAAAGTCACTTGTTTACCAGTCAATGATGGAAAGTGTTAACAAGCGCAAGAGAAACCACCAATAATGACAATGGTCCTCAAGGTACTATCAACACAATCCACAGAATGTGAATAAAGGAATTGAAGAGGAACACACGTGGAATCACTCGATCGAAACCCAATGATGTGAACTTGTCGTCGAGTGCGAAGAAATTTCCATTAGGGCATGCAAGATCTAAGGTACTCGAAGGGAGTCTCTCGGTCAACTTTCCAGATAGTGAGTTGAAGTCAATAGGAAGCAACCATGTCAAAGGAGGACCATAATGTATTCCACATCATCGACGCGAGACAAAAGGATGCAAAATGATTTTGGATGATATATAGAATGAGAGGAAAATGTAACTGCAGAAGGACAACTCTTGAACATATCGGTGACACGACTGAAAGTTTGGCAACTTTTGGATCCATGGGATCAGTGGTCATGATGATGTGGCAGAGATCAAATGGAAGGAAAAAATGAACGCCCAACCCAGGAAGGTCAATGATACAAAGTAGGATATCCAAACCCAACACAAAACAGAGAGTTTCATGTTCAAGAGTGAGCTGCCAACACACGCTATTAGATTTCCAAAATTTCCCCCCGCCATTTCTGGCGAGTACCCCAATTATTTTTTAATCGCAAGCTTCAAGGGGATATCATATGCTTGAAATGCAAGTTCATCCTTAGGACGAATCTAACCTAATAAGTTTAATTTTCCCTAGGAAACAGAAGCTCATGTCCGTCATGGTGATGGATCTGATGTCATTTAATATTTTAACGAGTCTGACAAAGGTGTAACTCGATATATTTTTCATGTTTAGAGAGTTTTAAAAATACATGAAAAAGAAAACTCCACATCATCCCTTTTCGTATATTTGTGTCTCTCGAGCCTGGAAAGCTAGAAAATGATACTTGAGAGAAAAACTTGACCATTTCAGTCAAGGAGTACCTTTTTCGTAAATAGTGCATCCTAGCCCGAAAAAGGGGTAAACTTATACTGGGCAGATGACATTTCGCATCCGTTAACGAGTTTGAAATGACAGGGGCTCAATTATCTTTTCGCTTTTAAAGGGTCAGAAAAGAGCTTGAAAGCGGACCCCCCATTTTATTCTCTTTTACGAGTCAAAAGGGAAAAATACTCAGCAATATTTTCATATGAGTTTTACGTGTTGAGAAAAGGGCTGAAACGTGACTGGACATCATCGTCGAACATCCATCACCTATCGCTATGCAAAAAGGTAAAGCGAATTATCCAATTCTTGAGGCAAAACAGGTCAAAATATTTACAAAAACCAAATATTTTCATGAAAAACTGAATAAAAAGGAGGAAAAGTAAATACTTTTTTACCATTTAACGTTTTACCTTGTTGTGAAAGACTTTTTACTCACCTTTTCCCTAATTGTTCCAAAGCAGATTGTAGGAGATCCGAGAGGTCATTCATCGAGCCGCCAGTTACAAGTAAGAGCCAAAGCCCTAAGCTTCATTTTCATGCCTTTTATTCCTGTTTTTAACTATTTTTAGGATTTTTGAGGGAGGATTTATCAAAAAAAATTCACCCTCAGTCGATGCAAATTCCAGGCATGGAATCGCGCCAACCGAGGGTAATTAGCACGGCCTATCGCTCCATTGGCGCAACTATTTTTAAAACAGGTGCGCTAGTGGTTTGAATAGGAAAAAACCCTATTTCCTCTTAAAACCACCGTTGAAACTTGAAATTTATGGGCCAAAAATGATTGTTGACTCAAATTTATGGCTTTTGCAGGAAAGAATCGTTGAAAATGGTAGACTGGAAAGAACGGGAGCACAAGGATGTGGACACCCAGGCACTGAATGATCCAAATTGCCTGGAAGATTTGAGGGACTGTGGGCCCCTCAAATTCTTTCTCACGCCAGGGATGCGGGCCCAAACTGAGTTGCTTTGGTACCTAATTATTCTCTAGCACATAAATCAGGAAATATTCTTCATTGGTGGCCAGGAACTGGAGTTAGAAACTTCAGACATATATTTCATCACAAGATTGTCCCGAAGAGGGGAACCAGTCAACTTATACAGGCCATGACCGATTGGGGCAAGCATATCCATGGTGCTCATTGAACATTTCCCTGAAGCCCTCAAATCCAAGAGTGGCAAGATTGAGATTTCCACTATTCAGAATTTGACACTGAGAGTGCTACTGTTGACTATCAACAGAGTGGCGAGGTCCCAGGCAGTGTATGAAACAAACAAGTCCAAGTTCTTGTATGCCATTGACTGCACTGCACCGATGATCTTCAACTGGGCGAAGGCCATGAAGATCAACATAAAGCGATAGCTAACCAAAGCCATGGTGGGGAATCTAAAGCAATTTTTCTTCGAATCCATACTAGTGACCTTTCTCTTAGAATGGGTGCCATTGTTCCAGTACCAGTTGACTGAGGTAGATCCTCCCATGCCACGCGATTCGTAGATGGCCCACTAGAGTCATTTGATGCCCAAGATCATTGGGGGCCAGCACATGTCGTACAGACCTGCATTCTTCTCATGGCCATTATGACAGAAGATCGTCGTGGAGGACTGGCCATACAATGGCATAGACATCTGTGGAGATCTAAACATGCCGCTTTGAGATGGAGAGGATTTTGACGATGAAGGTAAAAAATCAATTTTTTAGTTTTTATGATTTTTTAATTGTTTTTTAGTATATATGTGTTTATAACATTTTGCTTTGTTAATGCAGACCTTGGACCAAAGCGCCCAGCTGGGATGTCACCAATAGCTAGGTGCGTCGCCTGCTCGATTGATGTTGTCGCTCCTTATCAAGAGGGGAGTGACAACAAGGAGGAGATCGTGAGGAACCTTGAGGGGTTGACTCGTGGTATCCCAGAGTATGCTCGAGTGGGAGACATTCCTCGCCAGTACTAGAGACACACAGTGGGAGTATCGGATCGGATCTGTCGATTTCCTACTCATGTTGCACGAGCCATGTCATGCTACCACGATCACCATGCTGATTAGTTCCTAGGTTGAGCACTTACATTTTTTGAGGCCTGCGAGCCGCCGATGCTATTTTGGACACACATATTATTTTTTTGGGTTTTGATGTATCAAACATTATCACCAGATATATATATAGCTATATATATATATATATGTTGTATTTTCTTTCTTACTTTAGTACAAATGGTTTGATTTATCTTTTCACATGTTTTGTAAATGTCTATCCAACACATAATTAGCTAATGCATCTATCAATGTATTCATCTGCCTAGGAATATGATGATATGTAATGTAATCAAAATGTCTTTCCAATAGAAAAATACGAAGATACATTCTCAATGTTTGATGGTTTTTAATGGAATATTGCCCATTGAGTTGAAGGACGACAAGTTGTGACCAGGTTGATAACCAACTCTCAAATGTCAAGAGCAATAGCTTCTGACAACAATTCAATAACCACATTGTATTTAGCAATGTTGTTAGTTGTGCAACCTAAACAGATACCTTGAAGGTCAATCAACTCACCTTTAGGGTCATAAATAGCCCATGCCGTGGATGATAGGTTCCGGGCACTACAACAAGCACCATCAGCAAAACTGATGTGAGGAGTCATAGACATCTGCAAAGCAAGGAAAACATAGTAAACAAGAAAGCTCTTTCAAAACTAGCACACCAAACCACACTACACAAAAATGAATGACACACTAATGTACACAAGTAACCATGCAATATGACCTAAGCATAGTACTTCTTGAGGTAAAGCCCATTCCGGGGCTTATCTAGAGGATTTCCTTCATAATCAATAAGATCATAGGCCACTTTTTGCAAAACACATTTCACAATGTAGGGCCTATGCCACATGGGTTTGAACTTGCCTTACCCCAGCTTATCATTAGCTTGGTCATACAACGATACCAAATCACCCTCAGGGAACATGCGAGGGGAGACTAACTAATCGAAATGGGACTTGACTCAATTCTTTTGTGCTTCGATAACCAATGCAGTGAGATGACGAGTCTCATCCAATCATTCTAAATATAAGAGGCATTCCTCCTGAGGTGATGTTTCAGGGAGAAGTTGAACAGCTAGCTTGAGTGAAGGAATCTTGCATTCGATTGGCAATGTTTCTTCCAGACCATAGACTAGCTGGAATGGTGTGAAACTAGTTTCATATTTGGTCAAAGTTTGGTAAGCCCACAGAGATGAAAAGAGCATGAGATGCCAATTTCACTTGTGCATCCCAATAGTACGCTGAAGCATTGTAACCAAAACCTTGTTCATGACTTCAACTTGGCCATTGGCTTGAGGGTAATACAGGGTTGAGCCATCATGGTTCAAACCCAACGCGGATGTCAGCTCAGCCATCATGTAATCTCTGAAAAGGGAGCCATGGTCTGTGACAATGGCTTCAGGTACGCCGAACCTAGAAATAACATGATTGAAAAGGAATTCAACCATTGTTTTACCATCTGCAAAGTATGTAGGCTTTGCTTCAGCCCATTTGGTGAAATAATCCACTGTAATGATAATTTAGCCATTCCCCCCAGCCGAATGAGGGTTACATTTCATATAATCGATGCCCCATTTGGAAAAAGGACCAATAGTAATGACAAGGTGTAGGTGACCGGGTGGGGCGCGCATCTTGCGTTAGTAAATTTGGCATTGATGGCACTTGCGAACAACAAGGATGTAGTCCTGGAAAATGGATGGCCATAACTAACCAGCGCGAAGGATTTTGTGAGTGGTAGCATAGCCAGACATATGACCACCACATGCCCTAGAGTGGTAGTCATTGAGAACTCTTTCAGCCTCCTTGAGTGTAAGGCATCGACAAAGAACTGAATCGACACCGACCTGGTATAAAGTATCGCCAATAACACGATAAGGTTGGGAGTGATGTTGAATCCTTCAGTGATCATCCTTATTCAATGTGGATCGGAACATCAACATCTAGAGATACACAATGATATCACTGTAGGCTCTAGAGATGGTGCAATGAAGATGGAGGGTGTAAATTTACAATGGCCTTGACTTTAAGCGGATCAAGGAAAATATTGTCTTTTGAAATGATAAAGCCGAGGAGTTGTTCGGATTCTATGCAAAAAACACATTTATGCATGTTTAACTTAATGTTGTAGTGTCTATAACGAAGAAAAATCTTCCGAAGATGGTGAGGGTGATCTTGGCGCTTACGAGAATGAGCGGGAATGTCATCCAAGTAAGGCTGGACAATGTTGTGAATATCATGAAACACATAGGACATTGCCCGCTTAAACGTAGCCCGAGCAATTTTGAGGCAAAAACGAAGCTTTTTGTATGCGAACGTACCCCATGGACAGATAAAAGTTGTCTTTTCTTGATCAGCTGGTGCAATTTTAATCTAGTTGTAACCAGAAAAACCGTCCATAAAGGAAAAAATCTCACTCCCGACACATTCATCAATGATATGATCAATGAATGGAGTAGGATAGTTATCTTTAGGACATGCACGATTAAGATCACGATAATGAATGCAAACATGGATGGTGCCTTGTTTTTTTGTCACCAGGACAATATTTGACACCCAATATGTAAGAGGGATGAGCTAGATGAACCCAGCTTTGAGAAGTTTTTCAACTTCACCCTTGATAGTGGCAGCCTTCCTACGGTGCACTGTGTGGAGCAGTTGGCAAACGGGCTTCACGTCAGGATAAGATGGTATTTATTGCAAAAAAATGCTAGGATCAATGCCAAGCATTTGTTTGTAGGACCATGCAAACACATCACAGAATTCCTGAAACAGACAAGTATAGGTCTTGATCTCATCCGAAGAACAAGATACCCCGATATGGACATGTTCAACGATACCAGGCTTGATAGAAATATCGAACGGCATCGTTTAGGTAATATTACCCAAATTTCCTTCCGACCATACTTCATGAGTCATGGTCAGTGGCGGAAGTGGGAGGGAAGGAAACAGAGAAGAGAACTCTTCGAAATTGGTAGACGTGACTGCCGGGCGAGGTAGGAACAAGGAACGATGATGAGTATCGGTCCAAGGTGGTTCCTCGAGAGAAATGACTTCCATGATACCTTCATCAGCAAGGGAGGTCTCAGCTAAGGGATCAGGTGATTCCAAGGCGCCAAGCCATGGGGATTGAGAATATGTATTGAGAGAGGTTGGCAAAACAGAAGAATTAGAGGATGCAGAACTCGAAGTTGAAATAATTTCCACATAATTGATTTTGGCAGGACTAAGCGGCATAACCTCGCACTAGGTATCAACAAGATCTAGTCAAGGTATGAACCAAGGATCAGATTTTACCGAGACCATGTTGACAGAGGCAAAATGAGGAGGTGGGGGCGAAAAATTTCCCATTAAGGCAAAATCTTTGAAAATACCTACCCCCACACTCTCATAGGGAGCACCAGTGTGCTTGACATACGGAACATTGCCATCCGAGAAGGAAGAGGCAAAGAAAGACAGTTGGTCGACAATGACAATCTTCCCTTGATGGGAAAAACAAATCACATGAAATAGGGAGGAGGCTACAGCATGCATAGCATGGGTCCATCTCCAGCTGAGAAGAATATTGTACTTGAGATTGGCATCAACAATATCTACCTCGACTTGGACTATCTTGCCCTCTAAAGTAATGGCAAGGTTAGGTAAGATGTCGAAGGGTCGTGAATCACGCCCATCGAAAGCTTCCAAAGTGTTCGAGGATTGGTTCAAAGCAGGAGAATCAATGGCCTTCCAGCATGCGATTGACATGATGTAGGTGGAAGCACCTTCATCGATGATAGTCATGTGGATGTTCTTCTCATTGATGATTACCGGAATGAGAAAGGACATCTGATGAGGGAGACGCGGAACATGGTTCTCTAGATCAAAACATATCAAATTGGAATTGGTGGGATTTATACCCCCAATAGTTGACAACAAAGATTTCCACTACGATGGGTAGCTTTGGAGAACCGACATAGCTGATGGCACCTGAGCCAAAACTTCAACAATATTATAGTGCTGAGTGGCTCGGGCATTGGGATTGTACGAGGATTTCTGTAGCACACCTCGAGAGGGTGGTCGTATAGCAGAATCAGGGTTAGGGTGCTTGATATGAAGAGGGCCAAAACTCGGGGCAGAAGAAGAAGGGGTGACTTCTTGATCTTTCCTAGCTGTCGAAGCAGGAGTTTGGTAATATTTCGATCTAGTAGCCACATTAATAAGCGTATTCATCATGAACAGTTCAGATCCTAAGGAAGCAGATGATTGAGGTTGTTCTACCATTTGGGTCTGCTGAGATGGAAATGGCTCTTTGAGGACAGCGGGGGTCCCTTTGAGCAGACAACTAGCTTCGGATCATCAGGGACAATCCTTGGTATAGTGATCCTCCTCGTAAATGAGGCAGGGATACTTAGGTTTTCATTGTGAAGATTCACCAACAGATGATTTGGGAGGACCCTGTTTCGGGGCATCGACTTTACCCTTCCCTTTTCCTTTCTTCTTACCTTTCAAGGATTTGTCTGCTGCAGTAGACTGGACAGCGTGGACCTCTGAGGTTTTACCAAGGCCAAGTGCATTTTGGGAAGAATTATTGGGAACAACATTCAAGACTGACTTCTATTTGGAAGAAGATTTAGTAGGGGTCTGGGATACTGAACCAATAACTCCATCGATAGTAAGTGCAGCCGGCGACTTTGATGACACAGGATCAAATGATGGTTGTGGAGCATCGGGGAATAACTCCATACTAAGAGTAAACTAGATCTAAGTACCGGGCACGAGCAATGGCTTGTTCTTCAGTAACGCACCCACCCGTAGCTATATCACACGCAATTGGGGCCACGAATGATTTAATGAACCATTCGGTGAGCAACTGATCAACAATCTCGAATTTGATCAAGCGACGTCTACGTCTCCATTCATGAATATGATCGGAGATGTGTGTCACAGTATCTTGCTTAAGCGATGTGAGCAAATAGGTGGCAGTTTCATAGCAAACCAACAGCTGGAAATGCGTGAGGAAAGCCATGACTAAAGAGTTAAATTCATGGTAAGTACTTTGAGGAAGCTCAATGTACCACTTAGCTGCAGCACCTGTGAGGGTCCATTGGAAGAGAAGAAGATGAATGGAATCGTCAATGTAAGAGTTCAAAGAGCACCAGAGGTGATGTGTCATCACGTGGGCTTGAGGATCTTCTTTTTCTTTCCCATCGAACTTTGGACAATCGCTCGATATCTTGGACGGCATCGGAGGCCAGTATGGCGAATGAAGAATTGGATCATTCGTAAGACGACACACATCTGGCAAATCTAGTGTGGCAAAGAATTGAAATTGAGTATTAAAAGGAATTGGAGGTTGGTAAGCGAGTCCAAGTGGAGGAGCCCATCCCTACTGGTAAGGATTTTAGCCCCACAGTGGGGGATTTTGGCCATATGGCATTTGATGATGCCCCCATTGTGGATTACATTTGCCATAGGGAGGATTTTGACCTTGAATACCTTGGAACTATCCAGCCATAGGTTACTGATCAGAAACGTATGGGTTAAAATGTCGTTGAGCCTATTGACCTTGGACATATGGATATTGTACCTATTGTCCCTGAACATACGGGCGGTGTACCTATTGTCCCTGAAAAAGAGGATTTTGGACCTGGTGTCCTTGGGCATAAGGATTATACACTTGTTGCCCTTGGACATAGGGATTCTGGACCTGTTGCCCTTGACCAAAACAATTTTGTACATGTTGACCTAGGACCATAGAAAATTTTAGGGGCTAATATTTGCAGGTGGGCTAATCTTCCATGACCTTTCCACAAAAAAGATTCGTGATTTTCCATTTTTTATAAAAATTATTTGCCCAAATTTTACAATATGAAATTATTTTACCTTAAAAATTGCCAAAATTATATAGAGACTATATATAAAATCATTACAAATTTGAATAATTTTACAAATATATCAATAAATATTTTATAGTTTGCATATTAGGGACTAGTGAGATTCACCAATGTTTTTAAACTTCAAGATAATTTCCATCCTTCAAATTTTCCTTGCCTAGGACACTATAGTTTTGTACCCGCTGCCCTTGGCCAGAAGGATTCTGGACCTATTGACCTACGACATTAGCATTTTGGGCCTGCTGCTGCATGACTTGACCCTGCCCTTGCCTTTACAAGGGTTGACCTTGATGATATGTATACAAGGGTTGTTGTCGCCCAGGTTGGTTTTGCTACTGCAAGGGTTGGCCTTGCAGCTACAAAATTTGTCCCTTGGGCTACAGAGGTTGGCCCTGTGAGGACATGGGCTGGGAGGTTTGCAAATCATAATGCATCTGTTGCTGCATGGTTTGTTGCAACTGTTGTGAGGGTTTCCCTTGCAGTTGCTGCAGTTGACCTTGATGCAGGATTATTTTCCCTTGCTATTCCACAAATAGTCCTTGTTGCAACAAAGGTTTCCCTTGCAGTAACAAAGGTTGTCGTTTTTGTTGTAGAGGTTATCCTTGATGTTGCAAGGGTACTAAAACAGTGCCCAAAAAATTCCCAAACTAAATCTGGCCATAGCCACCCTGGAAACTTGACGAACCAGGCTGAACGTACTACCCAGACTGAAGGGTGTAAGGTTGATTAAACATTCCTTGAGAACCATATGGAACGTAAGGAGTTTGGTATTGGACCTGAGCCTCATAGGGCTGCTGATACTAGACATTACTTGACCCAGACAAACCAACGAGATTTTGAACCTGTTAGTACCGGACATTGCTTGATCTAGTAGGATCAACAGGGTTGTGAATAACGCTAGAAGAAGGTTGGTTCATACGAAGCATGTGAGCTTGTGAGCCACTCACATTGGTGGCGCCTGAGACCATACAAACATTGAAGTTTTCCCCCCACCAGGTGGTGGCACAGCTTGGCCATTGACCAAAGGGATGGAGGAACTGACAAAGACATTTTTAGAGACTGTCGGTTCAACCAGATAGATGACTAGGACTGATGATACAAGAGGGTTCAGAATGCTGGGTTACACTAGATTGAGGTAATAGCCTGTTGGGAGGTCAAGGTTGAAATGAATGGACCTGAAGTAGGCATGGCACCAGACGCCCAAATAGGGTTATGGTAAAGTGGTGAGGCACTAGGTGTACCTGAAACCAACTGTGCCAACGACACATAATTAGGTGGCACATTGGCGGGAATGCTCCCTGTATAGGGGAAACCTTCCGGAAGAAAAGGATGTTCTTCCTCCTCGACAGTGTGTGGAGTAAAAAATTTGACTCCTTTGGAGAGGTGACTGGAGCACCAGCTTCAAGTTCCATACCAAGGAACAAATGAGGACGAACGATCGAAGAAGTACGAGGGGATAATTCCAAAGGAACACTCGATTGATCGTACGGATTGTAGCGACACTGCGGTGATATCACAACAGGGTCAAACAAAGGATTCAGAGGATAGATAACCAGTCCAAGCTGATCGTCATTGATCGTCGAACTCTCAGGAGTTTGAACAGGATTGTCTAGAGATTTCAGACCAAGATCAACAGATGACCCAGTATCTAATGTAGATAGAGGACGAGATGACAAAGGTTGAATGCTCAGAACAATTCTGAGTTCAACACCTTGGTCCTCGAGTGACTCTAGTAACTCAGGAAATGGCTCCTCAGGCAAAATTTCAGACAGAGGAGAGGAAGAGGAACTACGTGAACCAAATGGTTCAGCCACGATGACCTTGTCTTAGTTAATAGGAAAAGAGAGAGATAAACTTCAAGGCTTTAAAACGTTATTTAAGGGAAACTCACAATTTGGTCTAGAAAATACTAACAAAATGTTATTAGATCGTGGGCAATCAATTATTAAGATGCATAAATAGACTGGTGCTCTTTCAATTTTTAAGAGTTGAGAAAGAAACCAAGATGACTCTATCGCTTTCGATTGGAAATGAGCTTGAAAGGACAAGTGCTCGAATGATCTTTTAAGTTTAATGAGTCAAAAAGATCAAATGACTTCTCTAGATGATCTAGGTAAACAAGATTACCAGGCAACCGTGAACTGCAAAATACCTCCTGGCGAACCGAGAAGTACGAGCAGGCAATCTCCTCGAATGTTGTGTTTAGTGTATCACGTTTGCAAGGAAGCCGACTCTGCTTCCTATGGATAAAGGATTTAGCCTAGAGGGGTCTCCTGTTATATACTCAATGGTATGGGAACCACAAATCTGTACTAGCATTGTCTAATGCTGAAGCTAACGACAGCTGCTAGGTTTAACGACGTCGGAACATGTCTCTAGCCTAGACCTTCTAGACATGATCGTTAGATGTCAAATGCACCTTAGGTTAATTGAGTTCATTTTAAATTTTATCTTGAGTTATGTCTCAGTTTTAGGCCTTAGCAATGTGACTCGAAAAACCTTAAATGCAACTAAATGAGACAAGACCCTTTCAATTCGATGAATTTTCTACACTAGAGAGGGTAGGAAACACACAATCAAATGAAAACAACCAAGAAACTAAAAGCAAAATGATAATTCACTGCTTCACTTTTTGAGAAAATAAACTAATGAAAAATGCATTCCTATCCCTAATTTCCTGATAAGTACATTCCTAACAGTCCTTTCAAAAGCAAAAGAGTTCTTTTCCCTTTTCAAATGCCAATGCAATCTTAGTCTTTAATGATGCTAACTATCGTAGAATACTGATGCAACAAACTAGAATTTCATACTTTTTCATGAAACTACAAAATGAATTTTTCGCATACAACAATTCAATGAAAACGTTTTAGAGACAATTAGCTCATCAAGCAAATGAAAACATGAAAAGAGAGACTCGTTCAAACTAATAAATCACCGAATTTACCAAAAACAAGACAAGCAATGTGATCCATGCCGGAAAAGAAATGTTTAGACAAGCAAATGAAAACTTTTCAAACTTGTGTAATGGAGGTCAAAGCCATAAAAGGAATGCAAACAAATTGCAAGAAGTAAGTACACCATCAACTCAACTCACTAAGTCCAAAATCAGCTGAATGGATGACAATCTAGATGCCCTAGTGTCACTAACCATCGAATGACTCAAGAAATCAAGCAGAAAGATGATAAGTAAACAAAACCAAATGAAAATCAGCTTTCTAGTCAGGGAGACACTGGTCTGAAAGGCTTACGAGGTCGAAATCATGAGAGAAAAACACACTGGCCAAGATTGGCAAAAACCGTAATCTTCACTTACAGGCATCAACGCGACTGCCTAACTAACAATAAGCGCCAGAGGGAGGTCCGTGCAACTATTTTTCAGCATATCGCATTAATCGGCACAACTATCAGTGGATTAAGCACGCTGAGCGAGGGAGCCAAGAAAAAAGAAAAAAATTTAAAAGCTGGGACCAAATCTGTTACTATGAATTTCAAACTCAGACCAATAAGCAAAGGAAAAGAAACAAAACCAAAGGGAAAAAGTGGAACTAGAAAAGTTCTCACAAAATCATGAAATCTCAAACAAGATGAACATAAGGATTGGATCCCTAGCGGAGTCGCCAACTTGTGGTGAAGTAAAATTATGAGTGCGGACATAAACAATTTCTCTATCCCGATAATGGGTCTAGCCACAAGTAATACATTCTATGGAAGATTTCCTTAGGTTAGAACCAATTAAGAGGGCCTACCTCTTAGTACGCTTATCCCATTTGATGATGTCCTTTCTTGCTCACTCTAGCTATCTCTCATTTCCTTCTTCAAACATCAACAAGTAAACAACAATCGTGATAATAGACAAATTATAATTTAACCTACTCAACAAGACAAGAAACCATAATCCATGAACATGTATGAAATCAATTGATAGTTGCATATATATATATATTGAATCAAGAATAGATTACAACCATTGTCCTGACGTTGTCATTCTCCTTCAACAAAACCAGGTTCCCACACACTTCTGCTAGCATTCCATGATGGCCTCAACAATAATAGTTTTAAGGCTCTTCCATTTAGGCTTCAGACTAAACCAAATTCACACTTCTCCCTCACACAACTAGAGAGATACATTTATGAATAGCTTGTTGTTTACTCCAAACTTAATTAGCACTAGCACACCAACATTAACACTAGCTTGTGCTTGGGAAAATGGGAGGTTTATATAGCATGAATGGATTGGAGATGGATCCTCTTCTCATGGGAGAAGGTCTTATCTCTTGAGTTAGTTCCATCATTATAGGGGAAAGGAGCCCAAACTGACATCCTCGACCCCATCCAGCCAAACCATTTACCAGACATCCGAAGTTTCTAGAGTTGGAAGCTTCGGCTCTTTATTAAAAAAAAACTTTCCATAACAGGACTGACGCGACTGGAACAAAGCTTAGTTGCTTTTATGGGTGCTAGGGACAGTGTTAATCCCTGCATATCGATGCGAGGAGGACAAGGGCCATTAGCTCCGTTCTTGTAAACTGGGAAAAACAGAAGATTTTGGGGAAATGGTGCAAAAGGGAATTGTTTTGCTCATGAAGAGGGACACAATGAGAGTTTCTTCATGAAGGGAAAGCATGTAGGGTTCACTGTAGAGTTCCTCTATGATCAAGGAATGGGTAGTACAGGGACAGTGACAAAATGTTGTGTAACATGACTAGAGCGCTGGGATGGCGTGAACAGGCTTTCAGGGGCGTGGACGAGGCCGAGGCCGAGGAGGACCTGGCAGAGGTCGGGGAAAACTAATCTGTTACAATTATGGAGGACCAAGACACCATGCCCGTGAATGCACTAACCCAACATGTCCATCATGCAAATATTGTACTCAGTTTGATCATGAGAGTGAGGATTGTCCTACACTGATAGTGAGGATATGCGACAAAGGGGTGCTACCACCACAGCCGACTCAGAACCTATATATGATGAGGGTTGAGCCTCATGAAGAGGATCCAAATGTGAATATAGTGCTCTGAAGTGGAATTGCAATGGCGACAATAAGGAGAAACAACCTGAAGACAGCGCATGTGTTTGCAAAGGTCTAGCGAAGGAGGCTGAATTTGATTTGGATTGCGCACTTGAAACGTTCATGGGAGAAAAAAAGAGCTTCACTGAGGTTTCTACCTCAGGGAGTCGGGATAAGCCTATTCAAGAAATGGACCTTTCTATTCTTACAACCTTTCTAGAGACCTACATGAAGCTGCTACGCAATAGCAAGATTATGAAGGGGTTATAGGAACTTATAAATAGACGCCCCGGAAATGCTCTAGGTGAACCATGCGTGGTACGAAAGATTTTTAAGCATAAGGCAAGGATAGGGTGTGAGATGAGACTCACTACACAAATAGGAGAATATGAAATGGATCGGGTTATTTTGGATCTGAGGTCAGACACGAACCTTTTTCTGAAGCAGACTTGGGAGCGGATGGGGAGACCCACACTACAATGGTCTCTAATTTAGTTAAGGATGGAAGATCAGCAAAAAATCATCCCCATGGGATGGCTACAAGGAGTAACTATAGATATTGAAGGCGCGAGTGCATTGAATGACTTTGAAGTGATAGAAATTGTGGATGAAAATGTTATGAAACCAGCTCAAGAAAAGATAGAAAAGATAAATCCACGCCTTAGAATTCAGCCTCTTCGAGGGGGCAACCTCCTTTACATTACATAAATGAACAATTCTTGGATGATACAAATGACAAAACCTCCTTTCTATATATAGGAGTCTAAGGAGTCACAATATAATCCAGCCGACCTAATAATAATAATATAAAGCCACAAAAATAACAATAGAGGGATTCTATGGGGCACAGAAATAACAATATGGGGGTAATAGGGGCACAACCAAGGATAATTTTAAGGGCGAATGTTCGCCCTTTCGCGAAATTAAGGGGTTTTAAATTTTTAGTGGGCGAATATTTTGTATCATAGTACATTTTTACAAATCACCTCAAATAGCCCACCTTATTTTAAGGGAGAGGGTAAAAAAGGTAAATTTAGCCCTTGAAATTAGGACTTATAGCCTTCCATTCGCCCATTTTCAAGAATAGGTTTTATTTAAGTGAATCCATTCCCCCATTTTCAAGAATAGGTTTTATTTAAGTGAATCCTATGGGCCAAATACCATATTTATAAAAGAGGTATGGTAAATTAATAAAAATATAAATAAATGAGAGGTATGGTAAATAAATAAAACATTTTTTATATTTACTCCATAAGTCACCTTATATACATGTAAGGGTGTAAACAAATAAAACTATAAGTAAAGTGGAGTTATGGTAAATAAATAAAACGTCTTTTTATACTTACTCAAAAGGTATGGTAAATAAATAAAAATATAAATAAACTATACGTATCGTAAATAAATAAAAACTCTTTTTATATTTAGTCCATAACCCTCATTCTATTTATGAACGCTCGAGAAAGAGGTTTTATTTAAGTGAATCCTATGGGCCAAATACCATATTTGTAAAATAGGTATGGTAAATTAATAAAAATATAAATAAATGAGAGGTATGGTAAACAAATAAAACATTGTTTTATATTTACTCCATAAGTCATATTATATTTACGAACACTCAAAAAATGGGTTATATTTAGGTGAAACCTATGGCCAAAATACTATGGGACAAATACCATGGACTAGATTGTTATAAATACCATGCAAAAAACCATTATTAACCCTAATATTAGAATTAATAAAAATAAAAATGGCACATGGTATTTACCCATGGTATTCACCAAAATGGCACATGGTATTGACCCATGGTATTCACCTGGAATGTAGCCTATTTAAATGGGGGAATTAAACCAGTGTGTAGCCTATGCTAAGATTCACTATGACTTTACAAAGTTTTATTATTTAGTGAAAGACTCGCCAAGATCTTACAAGATTTTATAATTGAGTAAAATATTCGCCATGCCTAGGAGAGATTCGCCAAAAAATTATATATACATATTATATTATTGATAAAATCGCCTTCCATTTTTCCTATATACCATGGAGATTCGCCCATTTATTATATTTATAAATTTAGGGGGGGTTCTTAAAATTTTCCCTGGGCACAACAATATAAATAGGGGGTATAACTACAATAGTAATGGGGTAATCACTAGTATTATAGGGACCCAACATGCCCCTCTCCTTCAAAAAAGTGTTGTCCTCAACGCTTGAGTAGTTCTGGATACTTCTGCATAAAATTCTCATCCTCCCATGTGGAATCTTCAGCGGATAAGTTCTTCCACTTGATAAGATACTCTGAAATTGATCGATTTCGTAGCTGTCGAGTTCTTGTTTCTGTGATTGCTTCCGGTTCCAATATAATTTTTCCTTCCTCGTCAAGTTCTGGCAATATTGTTTGAATTGGGAGCTTGTCACCTATAACCTTCTTTAAACATGAAACATGGAAAACTGGGTGCAATCGAGAAGCTGCAGGAAGCTCCAATTTGTATGCCATAGTACCAATCTTTTCCAACACCTTGTACGGACCATAATACTTTGGTGATAATTTATTATCCTTCTTAGCTTGCTTTAGGGACATTTGCTTATATGGTTGTAGCCGTAGGAATACCCAATCACCTACATCAAAACTTCTTTCACTGCGATGTTGATCTGCCTGTTGTTTCATTCTATTTTGTGCCAACACGAGGTTATCCTTTAAGAGTTGGAGGACTTGTTGTTGATGTTCGATGTGATGTTCCACTGCCTGAACCTTAGAATTTTCTCTTAAATATGATGTGATGGATGGTGGTTGATACCCATAAAGTGCCATAAATGGGGTCATTTTTGTTGCTGTATGGAAGGAAGTGTTATACCACCATTCAGCCAGAGGCAACCATTTGACCCATTGTGTCTGTTTATCAGATACAAAGCAACGAAGATATCCTTCCAAACATTTGTTTACTATCTCAGTTTGCCCATCAGATTGAGGATGATAAGATGAGCTATGAGCTAACTGAGTACCAAGACAAGAAAATAATTCTGTCCAAAAATTTCCAGTGAAAATGGGATCTCTGTCACTTACAATAATCTTTGGGTTTCCATGTAGCTTTTGAACTGTTTCCATAAATGCAGTAGAAACTGTACTGGCTTTAAATGGATGTGATAATGCACAAAAGTGTGCATACTTGGTAAGTCTGTCAACTACCACCATGATGACACTCTTTCCCTCAGACTTGGGTAAACCTGTGATAAAATCCATTGAAACCTCCTCCCAACGTTGGCTTGGAATGGATAAAGGTTGTAATAGACCTGGTGTCTTAATTGTTTCAACTTTATTTTGCTGGCAAACCAAACATTCCGCCACAAACTTTTGAATATCTGATTTAAGGCCATCCCAAAAAAATTCCTTCTTAACCCTGTGGTAAGTTTTTAAAAATCCTGAGTGCCCTCCTAAGGGAGAAGTGTGCAATTCCATAAGAATCTTTTGTTTTAGCTGGGAATTCTTACAGAGGTATAAGCGATCTTTGTACCATAACGAATCATTTTTCCAGCTAAATGTATCAGAAGTACTGGAATCTTGTTGTAGCTTTTGAATAAGTGCCCACACTTCTTCGTCATTCTTCCATTCCTCCCTTGCTTCGTTTATCCAATCTGGTTGGATAATAGAAATGGCACACAACAATGCTTCCACATCCTCATCCTTTCTTGAGAGTGCATCTGCCACCACATTTTGCTTCCCTTTTTTGTAGATGATTTCAAAGTCATAACCCAACATCTTTGTGACCCACTTTTGTTGCTCTTCAGAGGATAATCTTTGTTCTAAAAAGTATTTAAGGCTATCATGATCCGTTTTTACCTTGAAGTGTCTTCCCATTAGGTAGGGTCGCCATTTCTTAAGTGCATGGAGTATTGCCAACATTTCCTTCTCATAAATAGCTTTGTTTAAAAACTTTCCCTTGATTGGACGACTTTCAAAAGCAATGGGTCTTTCATCTTGCATTAGAACAGCACCAATTCCATTTCCTGAAGCATCACATTCCACAATAAAGGTTTTTGTGAAGTCCGGTGTAGCTAAGACCGGTGCTTGGCACATTGCCTCTTTAAGATGTTCAAAGGCCTTTGTTGCTTCCGAAGTCCATGAAAATGAATCTTTCTTCAATAATGTTGTTAGAGGTGCTGCTATTCTCCCATAATTCTTAACAAACTTGCGATAATACCCTGTCAACCCAAGAAATCCTCGCAGATGCTTTATGGATGTGGGGATTTTCCATTCCTTAATGGCTTTAATTTTGCTAGGGTCTACCTTAACTCCTTCATGAGATACAATATGACCCAAATATTCCACCTCCTGGACTCCAAAGAAACATTTGGATCTTTTTGCATATAATTGTTTCTCCTCCAATAGTTGTAGCACCCTGTCAACATGTTCAACATGATCCTTCCAAGACTTGTTGTAGATTAGTATATCATCAAAAAATACTAACACAAATTTTCTAAGGAATGGTTTGAAAATTGAATTCATCAAACCTTGAAATGTTGAAGGTGCATTGGTAAGGCCAAAAGGCATGACCAAAAATTCATAATGACCCTCATGAGTTCTAAATGCTGTTTTCGGAATGTCTTCAATCTTCATTCTGATTTGATGATATCCCGAACGAAGATCCAACTTGGTGAAGTAAATTGATCCATGCAATTCATCCAGTAATTCATCAATAACAGGAATGGGGAACTTATCTTTAATAGTGAGCTTGTTGAGCTCCCTATAATCTGGACACATGCGCCATGATCCATCCTTCTTGTGCACCAATACTACTGGAGCTGAGAAAGAACTTTGACTCGGTTGAATTATACCAGCCTCTAGCATTTCTGCAACCATACGTTCAATTTCACTTTTTTGGACATATGGATATCTGTACGGCCTGATGTTTGGAGGAACACTTCCTGGAATCAGATGAATAGCATGATCATGATCACGCATAGGTGGGAGACCTTTGGGAGTCTCAAATACCTTGGAATGATTGTCCAAGACTTTTTGGAGATCTGGAGAAATAGATGATTCCAATGTGGAAACATCTAGCGAACATAATTGTGCAATTACACCTCTTTGCTCCTTTTTTAGAAGCTTTGTCATGCCATTAGAGCTGATTATCTTTCCTGGTTTCCCTGCAATACCCCTTAATTCAACTTCCTTTCCTTCCACAGAAAATTTCATGAAAAGTTCTTGAAAATTAAAAGCTATTGTACCCAAGGATTGTAGCCATTGGACTCCTAGTACAACATCAGCACCTCCCATTGGAATGGAAAGCATTGGGCTAGTCAATACATATTCTCCCATGGATAGCTTGATATTATGGCACTTTCCAGAACAATTTATTGTTCCTCCATTTGCAATCATCACTTGACACTCTGGTGCTGGATATAGGAAGCAATTCAATTCTTTTGCTACCCTACAATGAATAAAATTGTGGGTGCTTCCTGAATCAATCAACACTATTACCTTTTTCTTCTTGATTTGTCCTTCTATCTTGATGGTTTGAGGAGTGGTAATTCCCGCCAATGCATTACAAGATATGGTCGGATTTATTTGTTCTTCATCTAGGCTTTGTTCCTGGAATATATCCTCTTCTTTTGACCTTTCTTGCTCCTTTTCTTCTTCCTCTTCACAATCTATGTAGAATAATTTCTTCTCAGCACACTTATGACCTTTTGTGTATTTGCTATCACAATTGTAACAAAGCCCTTTTGCTCTTTTTTCTTCCAATTGTTGTGGTGTCAACCTTGTAGGTTGTGGAAGACTATGGGCAACAACACTTCCGTCTTTATAGTTGTGAACGGTATGCTTCCTAGTTGCCATAATTTTGCTTTCCATTTTTCTTGCTAACCTGAATGCCTTCTCTAATGAATCAGGTTCCCAAAGGCGCACATCATGTTGGATATTATCCTTTAAAGACCCTATGAACACATCAATCCTATGCTCCTCTGGAATATCTTTTACCCTTATGTTCAATTTTTGGAACTCCTCAATGTGCTCCATTATTGAACCCTTTTGTTTGAGACTTATCAATTGGCTAAAAAAAAGTGTTGCTTTTTGTATCCTCATAATGTGCTATCAATTCTTTCGTAAAAATTGCCCAAGTGATAAATTGTTTACGAGAACAAAGCCATTGATACCATACAAACTGATTTGGTTCCAAATATAAAGTTGCCATACGTACCTTTTGTGTGTTTTGCACATTATTGAGATCGAAGAATTGCTCCATCTGTAATATCCATGTGGCGGGATCCTTGCCATCAAACTTCCTCATATCGATTTTTGGAACATGGTGAGTCTTCGATCCAACATTAGAGTCTATGGAATCATGATTAACATTTCTTTTATTCTCATCATGAGTTTCCTTTACTACCTTTTCACCATTAGTGACCCTTTCTTGTAGCAACTTCTTCAATTCATCCATCTTATCATCCATGCCATCAATTTTAGCGTCCCTGCCATTCACCTTAGCTTCCATGCCATCCATCTTAGCTTCCATGCCCTTTATCTTAGATTCCACGCCATTTACCTTAGATTCCACACCATTTATCTTAGATTCCACGCCACTTATCTTAGCTTCTGTTAGCTTTTGTGAGCGTGACATTTGTTGCACTTGTTCTTGTAATTTTGATATATCATGTAGCATTTCTTCCTCTTCTTCATGAGTCATGCTAGAGCTTTCAGGTTCCTTACTAGGTGTTTGCATTTTCTTTCCTCGGGGCATCAGTTACCGATAATAATGTTTTACTATGCCCTTTGAATTCCATTAAACCAAGCTTACACAAAAATTAAAAAAAACTACACACCTTTTTTTACTTTATAGAAGCCTGATATTGAATCTGATGTATCTCTGTAATTTCGGATCATCCAATTCTGAAATTGCTACCTGCAGTAGCCTTCTGTGTCCTCTTTCCAATGCCACAAGTCTGAGCCAAATTGGATTCTCCAAGGAAGAGTTATGTGAAATCTCCCACAGTGACTTGCTTTTAGACTGGTTCAGTAGAGCGAACTTGTACGACGTGCCACAAGTCACTGTTTCAACCTTTGAATCTGAAACACACATACAATAAACTAAAGTCCGTCCTCTTTCTGTACCTTTTTACGAAATTTCAATCCGATCCTCAGAGAGAGAGTTATGACGATTTTCCCCAGGTCACCTGTTTTGAATGTAATTCAGGAGTCTGCAAAAAGGCCAACTTCCTCAGATCATATCTCCGAAAATATCATGCGAAAAGCTCTGCAATTTGGACCCAAGGTTAAGCGCCAATTCTTCTCAAATGGGTTTTTCTTGTGACTTCTGAAACGTCACAGAAAAAAAGTTATAGCGAAAATTCCACGATGACCTGTTTGGAGCAGCGAAACCCTAGAATCCAAAGCTCTGATACCAAATGTTATGAAACCAGCTCAAGAAAAGATAGAAAAGATAAATCCACGCCTTAGAATTCAGCCTCTTCGAGGGGGCAACCTCCTTTACATTACATAAATGAACAATTCTTGGATGATACAAATGACAAAACCTCCTTTCTATATATAGGAGTCTAAGGAGTCACAATATAATCCAGCCGACCTAACAATAATAATATAAAGCCACAAAAATAACAATAGAGGGATTCTATGGGGCACAGAAATAACAATATGGGGGTAATAGGGGCACAACAATATAAATAGGGGGTATAACTACAATAGTAATGGGGTAATCACTAGTATTATAGGGACCCAACAGAAAACAACCCCTACCCTGCGCTCCTTGGCATTGATTGGGCTACTAACATGAACGGGGTAATCAACCTAAAGAAGCGAAAGATGATATTTGAAATAAATTGCTTCGTGTAATAGTACCCCTAGATCCTATTGAAGGATCGCGCTATACTGAACAAGTCCGTGATTACAAAAGCGATGAAGATTTGGACTGCATATATAAAATAATAGCGCGAGACCAAGATTAGGTGAATCCGACAGCGGATGGTCAAATTACATGGGATCGTGAGAGTTCCTACACCTCATACTCAAATGAAGAATTAGAGCGCTGGCAGAATTGGTTACATGAAGTAACTATGCTGAGCTATAACATGATGACCCGGTCGCTGTGCTGTGTGTCGTCAGAGGTACGAAATATGCCCACTTATGATGGCTTGAATGATGTGGATGTGTTTTTGGATGCATTTGAGAGTGAAGTACCAAAGAAGAAGCGCTTCTAGGCTTTGGACTGGGCACTGCACACCATGCCCGTGAGATGGTTGGGTACGTACAAGGGTAGTTTTGATGACCGGCACGAGTGTAGGAGGATGATGAGAACACGCTTTGGGAAGCTAAAGGTACGAGTGACAAACAAGTATGATGGGAAGGATGATCTGTGCACACACTTGGCCAAATGGGCTAAGGCCTATGGAGCGAAGCCCCAACCTGAATGGGTGCACTTGTTTTGTCACACCTTGGATGTCATCGCGATGAACTGGTACTTGGAGACAGAGTTCCACAATGGCACAGGCGAATGGGATATTCTTCACGAAGGGTTCATAATGACGTTCAGCTTCAAATATGGGTTTGACTGTATTGACGAAGTACTACAAGAAGTTAAAGTAGCAATCTTTAGGATACCGCGGGATCCTTTGGATCTTATTCAACCTGATTGGACTACCCAGCTGAGCGACACGATCGAATGCTATAACGTGACAGTCGAAGAAGAAGACAAGGACCCTTGATGTAGGAGCATCCAGACTTAGCGAGCAATGTGATTGTATGTTCACATGTTGTGGCTTACAAGAGACGAATTTCATTGACCTCAGTGGTCAAAATCAATTTTAGTAGAGAGGGTTGGATCTCTCGAATTAATCTTTATCTCAATTATTGTAATAATTAGAATATTGTATTATTTTTAGACTAAGAGATAAGTTGTTAGTATAGGTGTGTCTCAGAGCTTGGAAATAGGGATTTGATTGTTAGATTGATAAAAATAGGGATCGAGTTGTCAATGCAGTTAGGATAGGATTTGATTCATAAAAGGAAAAATAATGTAATGACAGAGAGATTAGATGATTGAGAATAGAGTGTGTAAGCAAGAGTTTGAGTGACAGAGATAGGGTTTGAGATTGAAAAGAGGTCAGACAAACTATTGTAATCGAGCCGAGAGGGCCAAGACTCTGTAATTTACATTTTGTTGAATAAATGATTAAGTGTGGTGTTGCGTGTTAATCCTGGTGCAGAAGTTCATTCGTATCTGTGTATCAGCGTTCTGGACTTAATCAGGTATTTTTCTCTGTTTAAACACTTTATTCATAAATTATAGTCTATTAGTGTTAAGGGTTAATATTGAGCTTAAGCGTTAAAAACCTTTCCTTAAGCATTTTTTCTTAAAGTATAAATTAAAGCACATGGGTTGTATTTGATAAGTGGGAAGTAGTATCTCGCACGCCCAAAAGGAGGTAAATGGTATTTGGGAAATTCATGCAATTACCTTTAACGGTCGGCACGTAGCACAAGAAAACCACTTTTCTCATGTGCTCTCGACCTAATATCATTCGTGCAAGAATCCAGACGAGATTGCGTGATAGTCGTTCGATTGGACGGGTACATCAATGGCATAGATCGTCCGGTTTAGTTGGTGAGCAGACGACATGATAACCGTTGGATCTAGAGGAGAGATATCAATGGTGCGAATTGAAGAGCTTGATGAAAGGAGAAGTCAACTAGGGATCAATGGTGATTCGTCAGGTAAGCGGGACCCTCAGGGGGAAAATACACGTACGGAACCTATTTGCACACAACTAATTGGCTCTAAAGCTAAACAGTAGTCGAATTATAGAATACCACCTCATTTTTGTCATCCTCCTGCATCAACCCCTGAAAGATTGATACCCCTGAAACCGAGGGTCACCGCGAGGTCGAGGGACCACAGATCGAGAATCCCGATATAACCACACCACTAAAAATGAAACAGGTAAATATTGGTATGGATGTGGAGCCCAAATTCGTGAAGATTGGATATTGCTGGGATGACGCGATGGTAGATAAGGTTGTCAAATTGCTCTTCGAATACCAGGTTTTGTTCCCTACCAAGTCTACAGAGTTGAAGGGGATAATAGGAGACCTCAGTGTTATGAAGATCACGTTAAAACCCAACACGAAGCCGGTTAAGCAAAGACCTTACCGTCTCAATCCGAAGTATAAGGAGAAGGTCTGCTTAGAGTTAGATAAGATGCTCACGGCAGGCATCATTGAGCCCGTAGAAGAATCTGATTGGGTGAGCCCAATGGTGGTACAGGAAAAGAAGCAGAAGGATGAAATAAGGATATGTGTAGATCTTAGGAAGTTGAATGATGCTTGTGTGCATGATCCTTTCCCGACTCTATTCACTAATGAGGTATTGGATAATGTAGGTGGCCAGGAAGCATACTCCTTCACTGATAGGTTTTATGGGTACCATCAAATCAAAATCGCGCCTGAAGATAGAAGCAAGAGGACCTTTGTGACTGAATTGGGATGTTTTCAGTACACTGTAATGCCTTTCGGATTGAAGAATGTGCCTACGATTTTTTTGCGCATAGTCATTGCTACATTCAAATACTTCATTCATAAATTTCTGGAGGTGTATTTTGATGACTGAATTGTGTTTGGGTTAGTAAAACGCCATGTGGCCAGTTTGCGCTTAATGCTAGATACTTGTAGAAGGTACCAGATTGCGCTCAATCTGAAGAAATGTTTGTTTTTTATTCTTTTGGGACTCTGTTGGGTCATGTGGTTTGTAGATAGGGACTGATGGTAGATCCCATGAAGATCGCAGTGATACTTAACTTGGAGGCACCGAGGATTGTGAAACAACTGCGCACAACCTTGGGACATACTGGGTACTATAGGAAATTTATCAAGGACTATGCCCAGATCACCATGCCTATGGAGAAGTTGTTGAAAAAGGATGTCATGTTCTGTTGGAACGAGGGCTATAAAAAAAGCTTGGAATATGCTGAAAGGAAAAATGGTCACCGCGTCGATTTTAGTCTTCTCGGATTGGAAGAAGGAGTTTCATGTACATGTAGTTGCGTCATGTATAGCACTATGAGTAGTATTAACACAGGCCGGCGGGGGATACTTTGACCATCCTATAGCGTTTGTAAGTAGGAGTTTATCCAAGGCTGAGAAGAACTATTCCACCACTGAGCGTGAAGGATTAGACATGGTATACGCGCTCCAAAAGTTTAGACACTATTTGCTGGGTGGACATATTAAAATGTATACAGATCATTCTTCTTTGAAATACCTAGTCAATAAGCCTGTGTTGGGGGGGCATATCTGTAGGTGGTTATTATTGTTCCATGAATATGATTTTGAAGTTATTGTGAAGCCTGGACAACTGAACGCGGGAATAGACCATCTGTTGCGCATCGAAACAGGGAAAGAGCCCACTAATTTGGAGGGATTTCCTAACGCATAGCTCTTTGCAGTGCACATCACAGATAGTCACTTTGAATACATCATACACTTCCTAACGATAGGAATTGCCCCAGAAGGCCACACCATCAAGCAGAAAAAGAAGTTAGTGGTGCATGCAGTAGAATTTTCTGTCATTGCTGGACATCTGTACAAAACGGGGTCTAATGAAGTATTGCAACGATATGTACCAGAGTTTGAAAGAAGAAATATCCTTGTGGACGCTCATGGGGGTGCTGTGGGAGGAAATTATGCAGGAAGAGCAACGGCGCAGAAGATTCTACACGTAGGGTTGTGGTGGCCAACCCTCCATCATGATTCCAAAGCCTACTGCAAGGCGTGTGACATGTGTCGAAGGACTAGCAAGCGATCACGGAGGGATGAGCTGCCCCTGAACCCACAGATGAAATTACAACCTTTTGAGAAATGGGCAATAGATTTTGTGGGACCCATTCAACCCCATGGAAAGAAGTTGAGAGTGTGGTACATTATCACCGTGACTAAGAATTTGACTCAATGGGTGGAGGCACAGCCTATGAAGGACTACACAGGCGCAACCACTATGAAGTTTCTCTTTGAGTATGTACTGACGCAATTTGGGTGTCCAAAGGTTTTGATGAGTGATCGTAGTATGCACTTTCTAAACGAGACAATCAGCATGCTAACAGATGAATTTCAGGTGTATCACCAAAAAATCACGCCTTATCACCCACAGGCTAATGGGATGGTGGAGCATTCAATAAGGTGTTGGAGAACGCATTGACCAAGGTTTGCAATACTCAGAGAAGTGATTGGGACCTGTGCATACCCGCAGTACTATGGGCCTATCAAACGACATGCAAAAAGTTTACTGGGAAGACACCCTTTAGGCTTGTATATGGTGTTGAAGCAATGAAGCCCATGGAATACATTGTGCCTAGTCTACGCATAACGGCACTCACGGGTATGAAGGATCATGGAGCCCTGGAAGAGAGGCTTGCATAGCTTGCTGAGCTTGAGGAAGAAATATTTCTGGCTAGATTTCACCGACATGTCCAAAAGAAGCATGAAAAAGCATGGCATGATCAGCACATTAAAATACACACATTTAAGCTAAATGATCTAGTTTTGTTATATGACAACAAGTTTGATAAATTTTCAGGGAAATTCAGAATGCACTGGCTAGGGCCTTATGTCATTAAGGATATTACCGATGGTGGAGTAGTTCAGTTGGTTAAATTGAATGGAGATCCCTTCCCAGGAAAGGTGAATGGTAGCCGATTCAAGCCATACACCAGTGATCCAACTAGATGACTATATGAAGATAGCATAGTTTTGGCGCTCCAAGCAAGTGAAATGAGGCATGGAACTATAAACTACACTGCCCAGATTGGGGAACTGCACAATTGGAGGATTGTGCGGAATGAGGCAATGTCACAGGGTTCACAATAGCATGAAGAGAGTTGAACTACCCAGGGAAAAACCACGTAGGTCAACCGGAAAGTGACAGTTAAAGTCACTATTCATGATTTGATGATGAGAATGCGGCCAAATGGAGTGGGTGACCGACATTTAAGACAACATTTATGGGTAACATCCTTGGAAATCTGCCGCCAATCCGACATCAATGAATTGAATGTGGGGGGAATGGTCGGATTTGAATTCAAAATGGCCTATAAATTACAGGTGGAGACCCAACGAAAAACACTTGGCATTTTAAACATTGATTTGGTGAGCTCTCAGACATGCATGATCCGCGCATTCTTCGAATAATTTCTTGACTGTACAATGTTTGATCGATTTCCAGAGTCCAACCACAATTTCATCCGTGATTTTATCCCAGGATCCAAAGCTATGGACGTCGAAGCAGTGACAACCGAGGGGGCTATGTCAGAGGTTGATATGGAGGCAGAAGGAGCTGCTCCAAAGGATGCCGAGCTACTAGCTGAAGTCCCCAAGTCACCACAGATGCCTAGACCAAAGCCTACCATGACCAAAGAGAGTGCGAAGGATAAGAATGGAAAGTAGGCTATGATACCAGTGCGCACGTCGCCTAGAAGAAACCCACAGAAGGACAAGCCCACCGCACAGGAAAAGGGAAAAACCATTAACTTGGAGCTGGAGGAGGAAGAAATTAAGGACATCCCGATGGATGATGAGGACTTGGGGGTGGAAGTGGAGGACGTTGAAGTCGAGGGTTCTGACCCTATCACTAAGATTCCCGAATACATCCCTCCACGCAAAAGCAAGACCAAAGTGCCAAAGAACATCGACGAAATCAAGGTCACCCTGCACATACCTCTGCTGTCGAACGAGATTGTATTTGAAGGTCCGTGCTTGGGGCGGGTTCCTCTATTGAAACTGGAAGATTGGGACTTAGCTGACAATGAGAAGTTCCCGCACTTGGCGACAGAACAGCTAATGCACCACGTTGTTCACACAACCACCAGGATGACTGCATTAGAACTGCGAAAGTGGCTTAAGGGTGTAGACAAAGCAGTTCTGCTAAACCTACTATGGGTGTCACACTACAATCGCACACCCATTACAGTATTTGTCATCAAGTAGTTGCTATGATTGGTGCAAAATGGGTGTCTATGGCTAGAGGAGCCAATACCCATCACTGACAGGCTGATCCATAGGATCACATAGCTGCCCTATACAAGGGAGAATTCGACCATGATGTTTGGCAGAAAAGGTGGCGAGCAGGCCCTCGCAGAGGCCATGAAGGAGAAATTCAATCTCGTGGATAATTCATGTGGCTATTCCATCTCAAGTATCTATGACCCTGCGGTCAAGGTGGCCACACAGATCCTGGCAGGAAAATTTATGCGGAAGTGTCGCACAGATGAAGTGTCAGCACCCATCGTTGCTCTAGTAGCCCAATGCGCCAAAGGAGTCCAGTTTAATTGGGCGCCTTATCTCTATGGTGAGTTCCTTGCGAACTGTCGTGAGGCACAAGAACTTAGCAAGACCTTCCACTATGCATGGCTCTTGTTGTCCATTGTGTTGGTACCCTGGGAGCTATCGAATGACATTCAATTCCCCTCGGTCGTGCTGGACCTGCTAGAAGCAGCGAAGTATGCTTCCTTGTGGGTGACCAAGGATGCTCAGTGCATCAAGGATAGCAAAATCTTCTAAATCTTGATGGAAATGAATATATGCATGGCTATCAATTGCAAACCATGATTGTCACCTACTATTTTTGTCAGCACGTCGCGATCAGGGAATGGAAGGACCCTGAGAAGAAATGGCATGACTTGCCTTACTTGGCAACGGACGACGCGATTGATGCAGTTCTTGAGAGCTGGCCGGCAGAGTGCCACAATACCTCAGACACAGCGGTGGGGTCGAGAAAGTCCACCGTGTAGCGCTAAAAGGAGGAGGCCAAGCTCAAGACGGCGCAGCTAGGCGAGAAGAGGAAGAAGGAGGCTGTCAAGAAGGCCCAGGTAGAGTGCAATGTTTCCCAGCAAGTGAAAAATATAACAGGCAAAACAGAGCATGGCTCTGACAAAGGTGCAAGGTCGCCTTCACCCGAAACAAAGGAGGAAATGGATGAGCAAACATAGCAGCATGGAGCGGATCCACAGACGACGTGATACCACATCAAACATCCAAGAGAACAAGAAAAAGTGGGGCCGCAGAAGAAATCCAAGGCCAATAAGGCGTCGCTGGACCCAATCACCCTAATAGAGGGAGATTTGAATGACATTGGGGACACGATGTTGGATGTCACCACGGAGGTACTATAGAAGTTCGAGCAGCAACAACAGCAACTATTGGGGGCCATCGAGATGGGTTTTCATGAGCTATAGATTCACGAATAACAGGATGGCACAGTGTCCACCAACCTCACTATTGGTACTTCAGAAGCTACCAAGATGTTGTGTGCGGAGGCTTATCTTGAAGTCGTTGATCTATATTTTCTTCTATTTTGTGACTTGGTTTCATAACATTTTGTATCAGAGCTTTGGATTCTAGGGTTTCATTGCTCCAAACAAGTCATCGTGGCATTTTCACTATAAATTTTTTCCTGCGATGTTTCGGAAGCTTAAAAAAACCCATTTGAGCCAAAATATCGATGATCCTCGGGTCCAAATTTCAAATCTTGTCTCACTATATTTTCGTAGATATGATCTAAGGAAGTTAGGGTTTTTTCATGCTCCCAAATTACATCCCAAACAGGTGACTGTGGGAAAATAGTCATAACATTCTCTCTAAGTATCATATTGAAATTTCATAAGAAGTTACAGAAAGAGAACAGACTTTACTTTTATGTGCATCATTTTCAGATCTAAGAGTTGGAACAGTGACATGTGGCACTACGTACAAGTTCGCTCTACTAAAAAAGTGTATAATCAGGTCATCTTGGGAGATTGGTCATAACTCTTTCTTGGAGAATCCAATTTTGATCAGACTAGTGGTGTTGGAAAGAGGACTCAAAGGACTACCACAGCTCACAATTTCAGACCTTGGAGATCCAAAAATTCAGAGATACATCAAATGCAATATTGAGCTCCTACAAAGTGGAAAAAGGTGTGTAGCATTTTTTAAATTTTGCATAACTTTGGTTTGAAAAAATAGTTTGAAGGAATTCAAAGGGAATAGTGAAGCATAATTATCATTAATGGAAGCCCCAAATAAATAAAATGGAAACACCTAGTAACCAACTTGAAAGCTCTATCATTACTCATGAAGAAGAGGAATAAATGCAACATGATATATCAAAATTACGAGACCAAGTGCAAGAAAATTCACTCGCAAAAAGTAGTAGAAGCTAAGATGGATGATTTAAAGAAAGTTGTGGAAGATAAGATGGATGATTTAAAGAAAGGCATGGAATTTGTTATCACCTAGATTAAACCTCAGGCTGAAGGAAGGCAATGCTAGGGTAACCACAAACCACGCTTAGCCAAGTAGCTAGCCCTACTAGGCCGGGAGAGGGCTCTCTCTGTAAGGATCTCATCCAAGATGACTGGATCAGGAAAAGGATATTAGGTTAGGTATAGTAGCACAAGGTTTGATTTTATTTTGAAGGGGTTTTGTTGGATCAAGAGGAGCCAGACAGTTAGGGCTAGGGAATTAGGTCAAAATTGTAGGGTGTTCAATGGGGCAAGGTAGGCATAAGGTTTAGCACTCTAGGGCATGATGGGTGAGGTGTTTTAAGACTGTTGAGAATCTAGGAAGAGCATATGATTACCATGGATCCTTCCTAGACTATAGAAAACATATAATGGTGAATATTTCCCCAAAGAAGAGTAGTGATGTTATGAGTTCTGCCTATCAACTTGAAAACTTTCACTTAGAAGCAATGAAATGATTAATGAAGTACACAAAAAATTATAACATGTGATCACAAGAGAAGAAACTGAACTAAACTTCATACCACATGGATCCCAAAGAAATAGCTACAATTTTTATTAATCTCCTGCTAAATTGCTACAAAATGATGTACAATCAAGGCATAAGCATCCAGCTGATTCCAACCCTTTACAATGAGAGAGAAGAAGAAGATATTGGCATTGTTTCAACCTCCTCCCATCCTCAGCGGTCGAATCCCTAAGATGAGGAGCTAATCTAACCAACACTGAACAAGAAACTGAAATTTAGGCATCCTAACAACTTGCCTCTAAAAGTGAGAAAAATTATTCATTTGTGCTCAAATTGACTTTTAATCTAATTAATCTACCCTCTACTACTAATTATCCATCATATTTACAAGCCAATTCATCATTTACATCAGTATAACATCCTCCATGAGAGAAAATCCATGAACACAGTCAAAACATAGAAAAATGGCCCTCCTGTGAAAAATTTGTCCTACGCACAGCAGCATTGGTCCAACGTGCAACGCCACTTTCAGGTCCCTTTTGGAGGCCTTCCCGGCATCCCAATTGAGCTCATTATAGCTCATTGGAAATATCTTCAAGTCTACTTTCCAAAACACCTGGAATTTCTTCATTTGAAGCTCATCTGACCCCTCCAAAGTTGATTTTCCCAAGACTGCTTCTGTGTGTCCAAAAAATGGCGGAAAGGTCATTTTTGGGGTGTTTTTTTACTTTTTGGTGGACCAGTTCTACCCCAAAAACTTAGAAAATCCATAGGGTGCATGTACTCATCTCTCTAAATCAAAAAATGCAAGCTATTTTTCCATTGGGTGCCCCTATGAAAAGCACAACACCAGTGGCACTACGCGTTGAACCAGATTTTCTGTGTTTAGAATTTTCAAAATTTGCAAAAAACAAAAACTCCTCCAAACTTGACCAGAATTGGTGAGCAGCACCGTCATCAAGTATCCTGGAGCCAAGGAAGCTTCAGCAAGCAACCTAAGCCTATCATCCTCTTTTTTGCCTTTTAGAGCTTGTCTTAGCCTTGCTTTCATCTGTTTGACCCTCATGTTGCAAATTTTGTTCTGGGTCCTGTAGTGGTAGGCTATGTGCCTAATGATCTGGTTATCCCTATTGGCCTTTTGCAACAGCTTCTCTAAGTGAAAATTGACTCTTTCAAGTCAAATCTCTCTATCACCCTCAATTTCTTTCTCAATTGGAGTCAAAGTGATTGGTGCCTCTTCCTCTTGCATTACTGACTTACCATTGTCACCTTGTCTTTTTATCTTGAGAAGTCCCAGCTCCATGAGGACCTGCTTATCACTCAATGCTTGTTCTCTTGTTCCAGATATGTGATGGCATACTTGGCTCTCTCCAAATTTTCCATCAATGCTTGGACTTGAGCCTCTTTTTCTTGTATGATGATGTCCTTTATTGTTGCTTCATCCTGAGCCTCTAAGTCAATTGTCTCTATGCCATGATGAAGACAATGTTGTTATGGCTCATCATGCTCCGTCAAATCAAAGTCTCTTTCCTCCTCATCATGAAGATCTTCCACCTCCATCTTTTCTTTCCATGTTTGCAAATTTCGAGGCTGTGCACTCCTAGAAAGGGATGAAGGGAGTGAGCAAGAGTGATTAGGAATAAGGGAATGGGAGATGACCTTGTGAGGTATTTGGTGGGTTAGGAAATGAATGGGAGGGTATGAATCATGAAAATAAGGGAGAGAGGCTTGGGTCCTTTTTTGAAGTATAGCTTATGGGATGAAGGAAAAAGGAATATAAAATGTTATGGAGTGATATAGGGGAGGGGTTCAGGGCTTTAGTGATAGGTGATGGGAGAAATAATGGGGGTTAGGGTTTCTAGGGTATAATTAAGGAAGAATCTAGGGTTTCACTTTTTCCATTGTAAATTACCTTTAAAAACTTCAATTGCAAACCAATGATGAAGTACATTGAGGAAAATTACTTGCTTGAGAGAAGAGAGGGTGACTTTTGATGTTTTTAGGTAGTTGGAGGCTTTTTGGCCCTTGCTGGCTCAATGCACAGCGCCTTCCTGAACGTGCAGTGCAGTGGTTTTTTACACTGCCCAAATCTTCCTACGCACAACACTTAACTTGTACGCGGAGCGCTCCGACCCGAATGCTCAGCGTGTCCTCCACTGCCCCAAACATGCAGCACCAACCTCCCTAAGCGCAGCGCCACTTCTCCTTGGCCCAAAACACTCTCAACTTCTCCTCTTTATTCACCTTTTGACTCCTTCTTTGCCAAATTAGAATGATGAGTTTGAAAATGAAATGTGACACCTTATATAGGAGTAGATTTTGATTTTTCATTAGAGAAACCCACTTTCTAATGTTTCTTGACCTTTTTCAAATCTTTGTTTTAATGCCTTTTCTTCATTTTTCCTTTTAAGGTGAATGATGCTCAATTTGAACTGATTTTTGCAGTGGTTCATTGTCTTGTAGCAAGGAGAGATTCCTTGGTGCATCCGAGATCATTTATTACATAAAGTGACTTAAATTACATAAAAATATAAATTAACTCAAAATACTCTCCTTTCACCTCAAAAACATGTTTTTTGAGGTGAAAATTACATTAGTTAAGAAGATAATTGTGTAGTGACTATGACTTACTAGCAATCATTCTAGATTTATGTATCATCCTCATCCCTTTTCTACCCTTTATTTACACCTTTAAATCATGCCTTTAACCTTGGAAATGAAACTCTAAGACCTAATGAAAACATACCCTAAGACCTAATGAAAACATGATTGCATTTTGACCATGAAATCATGACTAAATACAACCTAAAGATGGTTTATCAAGTGTACTTTATGAGGGTGAAATTAGATTTTCTAAGGAGAGGACAACTATCAGTGGATCAACTTGACATGACCTAATGAAATGATGTAAAAATTTCAGTATCAGACCCCTAAAATGAAAATGCAAAGAGCAAATTTTATCCCTGATGGAAGTATGCAGATACCGACATTAACAGAAGCTAAGATGAATGACGTGGAAGCTAAGATGGATGGTTTAAAGAAAGGCATGGAATATAAGATGAATGACGTAGAAGCTAAGATGGAAGGCAAAATGGAAGATTTGAAAACAGATTTGGCAAAGTTGCTACAAGAAATGTTTACTAATGGTGAAAGGGTAGTAAAGGAAACTCATGATGAGAACAAAATAAATGTTAATCATGATTTCATATACTCTAATTTTGGATTGAGGACCCACCATGTTCCAAAGATCGATATGAGGAATTTTGATGGTAAGGATCTCGTAACATGGATACTATAGATGGAGCAATATTTTTATCTCCATAATCTGCAAAACACACAAAAGGTACGCATTGCAACTTTGTATTTGGAACCAAATCAGTTTGTATGGTATCGATGGCTTTTCTCTCGTAAACACTTGTCAATTGGGCAATTTTTACAGAAGAAATGATGGCACATTATGAGGATACAAAAAGCAACACCTTTTTTAGCCAATTGATAAATCTCAAACAAAAGGGTTCAATGATGGAGCACATTGAGGACTTCCAAAAATTGAATATAAGGGTAAAAGATATTCCAAAGGAGCATAGGGTTGATGTGTTCATAGGGACTTTAAATGATAACATCCAACATGAGGTTCGCCTTTGGGAACCTAATTCATTGGAGAAGGCATTCAGGTTGGCGAGAAAAATGGAAATCAAAATTATGGCAACCAAGAAGCCTACCACTCACAACTATAAAGACGGAAGTGTTGTTGCCCCTAGGCTTCCACAAACAACAAGGTTGACACCACAAAATTGGAAGAAAAAAGAGCAAAAGGGTTTTGTTATAGTTGTGATAGCAAATACACTAAAGGTCATAAGTGTGCTGAGAAGAAATTATTTTACATAGATTTTGAAGAGGAGGAAGAAAAGGAACAAGAAACGTCAAAAGAAGATGATATACACCAGGAACAAACCCTAGAGAAAGAAGAAATGAATCCGACCATATCTTGTAATGCATTGGTTGGAATTACCACTCCTCAAACTATCAAGATAGAAGGACATATCAAGAAGAAAAAGGTAATAGTGTTCATTGATTCGAGAAGTACCCATAATTTTATTCATTGTAAGATAGGCAAGGAATTGAATTGCTTCCTATATCTAGCACCAAAGTGTCAAGTGATGGTTGCAAGTGGAGGAACCATAAATTGCTCGGGAAAGTTCCATAATATCAAGTTATTCATGGTAGAATATGTATTGAATAGCCCAATCCTTTCCATTTCAATGGGTGGTGTTGATGTTGTACTAGGAATCCAATGGTTACAATCCTTGGGTACAATAGCTTTTAATTTTCAATAACTTTTCATGAAATTTTGTTCAGAAGGAAAGGAAGTTGAATTAAGGGTTATCGCAGGGAAACCGAGAAAGATAATCCGCTCTAATGGAATGAAAAAGCTTCTAAAGAAAGAACAATGAGGTGTAATTGCACAATTATGTTCGCTAAAGGTTCCCACATTGGAATCATCTATTTCTCCAGATCTCCAAAAAGTCTTGGACAATCATTCTAAGGTATTTGAGACTCCCAAAGGCTTCCCAGCTATTCGTGATCATGATCATGCTATTCATTTGATTCCAGGAAGTGTTCCTCCATACATCAGGCCTCACAAATATCCATATGCCCAAAAGAGTGAAATTGAACGTATGGTTGTAGAAATGTTAGATGTTGGTATAATTCAACCTAGTCAAAGTTATTTCTCTGCTCTAGTAGTATTGGTGCATAAGAAGGATGGATCATGGTGCATGTGTCCGGATTATAGGGAGCTCAACAAGCTCATTATTAAAGATAAATTTCCCATTCCTGTCATTAATGAATTATTGGATGAACTGCATGGATCAATTTACTTCACCAATTTGGATCTTCGTTCAGGATATCATCAAATCAGAATGAAGACTGAAGACATTTTGAAAACAGCATTTAGAACTCATGAGGGTCATTATGAATTTTTGGTTATGCCTTTTGGCCTTACCAATGCACATTCTACATTTCAAGGTTTGACGATTCCATTTTCAAACCCTTCCTTCGAAAATTTATGTTAGTATTTTTTGATGATATACTAATCTAGAGCAATTCTTGGAAGGATCATGTTCAACATGTTGACAAGGTGCTCAAACTATTGGACGAGAAACAATTATAAGCAAAAAGCTCCAAATGTTTCTTTGGAGTACAAGAGGTGGAATATCTGGGTCATATTGTATCTCATGAAGGCATTAAGGTAGACCCTGTTATCACTCAGATTTTCCTTGAAGTTGTTGGAAAGAGGAAAGGGTTCCGAGGTAACCACAAACCAACTTTTAGGTACAGAATCTAGCTAATCTGTACCCAGAGAGAGCTCTCTCTTTATGATTTAGCTTGGTTTTGAAAGATATTAGGCTAGTTGTGAAGTTTAGGAGTTTTGTTCGAGTTTGGGTGGTGAGATTCAATAGCAGAGGGGTAGGACTGAGTAGTTTAGGCCATTGGGCTAATGGATTCAAAGAATATGGCTTAACTAGATTTAGTTTCTTAACAAAACATGGCTTTACAAAGCAAGATGGTCAAACAGGGAACGAATAACAACTTGGAATAGATGAAATGGGTTTAAAATGGGTGAAGGGTATTTAAGAATCCTTCAGCCTATTTAAAGAGGGAACTTGAATGATTACTAATAAAGAGCAGTTAAGTATCTTTAATAAATAATCAAAATGAACGAACTAGAAAATGGGAGCAATTAAGATTTCACTGTTTATCCTAACTCGGAAAAAAAACATGGAGAATAATAACAATTGAAAACATAGTGCAAGCAAGCATATTCCGAATTACTCTTTTTCGTTTATCATTCAGATGTGAAACATAAATGATATAATAAACAAGGAAAACTTTAAAACATAAGGTATAGAGGACTTATTGATCTGGTGTTTGATTCAAGAAATCTGTGGAAAGTCCTTTGCATCAATTCTTTATCCAGCAAGCCATACAAAAGTTGGTCCAACAACACTTTATTCCAAAATAATCAATATTACAGCAATGTCTAAGAATCCACACTCAATACTCCAATTGAGGGGGTATTTATACAAAAAAATTTACAATGAAATATCTCATAACAAAGTGAGATATAAACTGGGGTGACTAATCATATCCTTCAAGAAAATAGGGCTAGAAGACCTCGTAGATGACAGATAAGGCAACCGAATGGTTTGCTGTCCCTATTTTCAAGAATGTGCTGGAGTTAGGCCCTATGATTTGGCCTCTTGCTGTCCTTGGTGTAATTATGTGCTCGCTGCTCTGTTTTGACCTTCCTACTGATACACTTTACCTATGTCTAATACTCTCTATCTGTTGATCTCTTTTCATCCTCTTTACCTTCATTGACTGTAGTAAAAATCAAAATTTACCTTTTACCTAGAATAAATTACAAAATTTCAAGCATTTCTTCCCACCATTTTGGCTGTGGTATTCTGGTTTTCTGAAGCTTTCTGAGGGTTTCATTTGTTTCTGTATACCTGAAAAATGTAGGCTGAATTGGGAACAAGTGTTTTAGTTCATGCTCGACATAGAATAAGTTCTCTAGGTTGTCGTAGAGCACTCTGCCTGTAGGCAATGCTTTTATCCCTGATGCACTTGTTGATGAACCTGCTTGGTTGCCTGCATACTTATTCAATTTCTCCACATAATCTTTATGCCTCATTAATCTGTCATTAATCACTAAAGGACTGGGTAGCCCTTTACCTTGCAAAATATTAAACTTCTCCATAAAAGCATTAATCTCTGCCTACATGTCATGACATCTTCTTTCTAAATTCTGCATCAAAGTTTTCTTGGTTAATACCCTTTTGATTTCCAAAATGGTTTTTGTCCTGTCATTAATGCCTAACTCTTCCAGTTGTTCTTTATTTCTAGTATTCAAAAAATGTATGAGCCTGTTGGCTTCCTCAGGCATTTTTCCTAATTCTGCTCTTGTCCTTTGGACTTCTTCTTGGGCTACCTTCACAAGATCAATCTGCTCAAAAATCACTTGGATGGATGGCCAAACATCATTTATGGATTGAGTGATGTTGGCCCAAAGAATTCTCTTGATTTATGTTAGAGGCTTGTCAAATGTAAGATCTTTCTCCAATGATTTTACTTTGTTTTCTAACATTTTAATCTCTCTTGTCTTTTCTGCAACATTTATCTTTGAGAGATCATAGCTTTGTTCCATTTTGGCATATTGCTCCTTTACCTTATTTAGTTCTGAAACTTGTAGTTTCAGGTCCTCCATTGATTTTATTAGCTCTTCTGTGCTTAAATTAGCAGGACTACCCTATGCTACTCCTGTTGTTCATGTTGTTGCTGTACCTATAACTACCTCTGCTATGACTGGTGGAATACTTGGTGCCAATGTTGCTCCAAGAGTTGATGGGACTGTTGTTGATACTACTGGTATTACATTGGGAGGCTGGGAGGTCGACTCTCCCTACTTGTCCTTCAATGCCTTTTCAAGTTCTTGTTCAGTATCATTCAGTCGTTCATTGAGATTTAAGAGTAAATCCATCAGCTCTTCTTCAGAATTTTTTCTTTATAACCTCATCAGTCTATGGATGTCTTGAAGGTCGTAGTTTTAGTTACTTCCTTAGGGCAGCAATATCTTCATCTTTCTTTTTGATCAAGGCTTCTGTAACCTTTTCATTTTTTGGATCATGGCCCAATCCAATAATTATTTCTTCTAAGGTTTTTATTCTATTATCTTTGGCCTGAGAGGAGGCCTTTTCCAAGTGTAGTTGAGCAGTAGTGTTGTCCAAAGAATTTTGTAACCTGTGGGCCATCATTGCCTTGCCAGTTAAGGTTGAGTAAATCATTTCTCCCGTTTGCTTATGCAACTCAATTTGATCCAAAGGATGAATATCTTTTGCCATGACTTCAAAATTTATTCTGAGATAATCTGTTGCTAATTTAGGTTGCTGCACCTTTGGCTTAAAATAGCTCATTATCATCTTTCCTTCTTTGATGTCATAGGCTGACATCAATCTATGTTGATTTGTAGGAGACATATTAAAATATTGGTTATAAACCTGCAGCCTTAATGGATCATTCCTGGCTTTTATTTCTGTGAATTTTTTCTTGATATCTGAGGCATCAGTCCTTGGTGGCTTGAAAGAAGATATCTCTACACTTTTCTGCCTTTCTAGCTCCTACCTCTGAGAGCTAGTGCATGTTCCTCCTGTTGGGAAATTTTGCTGGCTTTCCAATCTTTCTTCCCTCTGACTGTCTGTATTTTCTTTAGCAAATTCCTCCTCTGAAAGGGGATTTAATCTCTATCTCTTTGTTCTAGGTTGTCCTAACGGTTCACTGGCGGGGGTAGTTTTTTCCCTGTTTCTCTTTTTGTTTCTTTCCTCATTTAGAGGAGTTTGCAGAACTGGAGGCTCTCCTATATTGATCTAAGTGGGAGGATTCTGTATTTGAGCCTATTCTCTGGAATTTTCAGGCTACTTGGACATTGTAGGCTACTCAGTGTGTTGAAAGCTGGTCTCTAATTCCTTGCCCTTGGATGACCCTGTAGCTGGTGTACTTGTTTCCTGTGAAGGTTGTTGAGAGGTTCCAGCACTGGAGGCACCAACTCCTGATCTTTGAGATAACTTAAATGGTACCTGCCCAAAAGAATCCAAGTCAAGTGTTTTCTCAATATCTCTCATAACTTTCTCAAAATTGACCTGTTCACTATCATGCTCTACTAGGGTACCTTCCCTCCATTCATCCATATTTGCATATTGTTCAATTTCTGGAATCCTATGGTGAATATATGGGGACAACCTGTTCTTCATTCTTCTATCACATATAAAACTGTTAGGATCATATGGTTTCCACCCAAAACTCTTTTGTAACTTAAGATGCTCTTCTAAAAAAATTTCTACTTCTTTCCATGCTTCCCTAGTGTTGTAGACAAAAGGGCCTAGCTGGTTCTTGATTCTAAGTTGAGCTTTCTTCTTGGCATTACAAAAATGGACTAAGTCTGCATTTATCATTTGCCTAAAATATTCCAATGCAAAGAGTCTCATTGGAACATACTTTGGTAGCTTAAAAGGGCAGAGTTCACACCCATAAATCCTGATTTCTGTGTGATTCTTATATAGGTACCAGTCACCTATCCTGTACTGCTTGGAGAGCTGGAGGATTTTCTTCATATCACCATTTATCCTAGGAGGGGAAACTCCTGTCAATAAAGTGGTTGCTGGATGGACAAATAGGTCAATGAACTCATTGTAGGTGTAAGGGGTCTCAATGGAATTATGGAAGATGGGACTCCAAAAGATGACAGACCTTGGATTACCTTTGGTGTCAAGTTTCTTGACAGGGAAAGGGAAGTTGTCTGACTGATAATACAACAGAAGATGATAGATGAAAGTAGTGTATTTGAAGACTCCTTCATTGTCCAGTCTTAGGAATTGGTCATGAATTTTGTTGGCAATATAAGAGGCATAATCATATTTAACAGCAGGGGGCTGTCCAGGAGTAAAAATTGACAACAACACTAAGGTTATCTCATCAACATACTCTCCGGAGTTGAATCCCATGATTGAGGCTATCATATCAATAATAATTTTTCCTGTATCTGTAAAGAAAACCTGCAGATAAGGAGGTGGGCCTTTAGGCTGATGTTTAGGGTCCATGAACATCTGACAGATGCGAGTCAGTTCTGATTGAGACAATTGGGGAGCTTTTTCAAGTAACTATCCCATGGAAAGGGGAGTGAGAGCATGATTGGAGTGGAATTGCAGCATTTCATTAATGGACTGAGCAGTTATGGGAAAAAGGATTGTTTGACTTGGGAACATGATTGCTCTTTGATTAGGGTCATAATTGGCACAGCAGTGATGAATGATATCTGGGAAAACATGGACTGAAAGGAGGAAGTACATCGGAAGGTTAGATTCCCACAGTCCTAAGATCTCAAAGCCATTAAGATAGCTGTCTCTGGCTTGGAAAAAGGTCTTAAGGTGGTCTTCATTACCTGATAAGTCTTTTATCTGAAAATATTTATCGACTAGAGGCAGATAATCTAAATCTTTGTGAGGAGCATTCATGGGTATGACATTCAGAGCTATAGGGGTTTCCATCTCTGGTTCTTGTGGATTTAGAAATGGAATTTGGTTTTCTGTGAAAATAGTGAAAACAGCAAATTTAGGAACCTATATAGTGAAACAAAAACTGAATTTATAGTGAAATTGGTCTTTTTCTGTGGAATATTCAGTGTAAAACCAAAACTTGCAGGGTTTTCGGTGGAAATGGGTAAATACCTGTATTGGGGAAGAGAACAATGCAATGGTAGGATGGATAACAGGTTCTGGTCGACGTTGCTGCAAATTTTTTGACCAGGTGGCGGTTGAAAAGCTTCAGTGGTTGACTGGGACGTCACTTTGCATGGGAACACAGTTTTTCGTATAAAACATTGAAAATGACATTTCATTGGTTTTATCCGCAAAATCTAGGTTGGCGGGGGTTTTTTGGATTATTGGGTGGGTGACGTATGCAGCGAAATGATGTTTTGTCATTTATGGAGGGCGGTAAGCGGGATGGGATCGCACCGCTTTTGGGATCGGGCAGTATTAGACCGAAGGATAGTGATTCCACTAGTTGCATGACGCATGGCAGAGGTACAAGAGGAAAACCGCCTGTTGATCGCACGTTAATGCGCGGTCACCAGGGGGGCGCGATATTGATATCGACCATCAGATGATAAGGGCGAGATCTAACGGTGGATGGGAGCAGGGTACGGCGGAATTTTAACTGCAGCGAGCCTGATTTAATTAATAAGTTAATAAATCATATTGGGGAGTTTGTGAATGGCGGAGAGGTTCTTAATTAACCAGGATGGTTAATTAATTCCTTTTTTGCAGAGCGGGGAGATTAGGTTATTAATGAATCTTAGATTAATCCATTAATCTCTTTTTAACTATGTTTATGGTTATAATTAACCGGGGCGGAGTATATAATAATTTGGGGATTTAATATATAATTAAATAATACCGGAACGAGTGGAACTTTATTTGGGAGTTATATAATATGTTTTAAAAACTAATATGAGAAAATGAAATAAAGCGCCAAGTAAAACATTAAAAGTGTATATTTAACTTAGGCTTAAATAAAGAGGGGATTTTATGTAATGTTGTGTATTTTTCAGTAAAATAGGATTTTACTTAGGGAAAAACTTATGAAAGTGAATGAATGATGATTTTTAAGTACTTTAGGCTTTTAGATTATTGGGCTGAGGGTCCAGTCTCTCCAGAAGTCAAAGAAATGCTCTGAGCCCCTTTAATTTTCAAAGACCTTAATACTTCAGGGGGAATTAGTGAAATCTTTAGGGAAAAATGTGAAGAGAAGTTAATTATTTGACCTTGTTTTGCTTGAACTGCATCAAGTGAAATGCCTGCCTTACACTTGTGATAAAAGTGAAAATTAACACATTTATAGACATTATCCATCACAAGTAATTCTGCAACACCATCTACCTACCCTACCTACTTTAGCCTGACATTGTTTCTTCTTTATTAGAGTGCACTTGGACTGGCAAACCCTTATCACACTTTTTCTTTTACATATAGAAATCTATCTAAGTCTAACCTTATTACGTCCAAGGGATCAGATTAAACTATTGAGCTCCTTTTATTCACTCTACCTATCTACTTAAATAGTTTGGTCAGATTTTATTCTCTATCTCTAAAACATAAAATTGAAAATATGAAATAGCCAAGTTTAAACTATTTGGCTGTTCACCAATTATGGCATAAGTTACAAGTTGCACATAATTTGTTTATTACATAAGAATAAAAAGTAGTGGTATTTAGACTTGCACACTTTCCTTGGTTTTTCTTTTGGTGGGGTTCATTTTCTTTCACTTTTTTGACCATTTCATTTTTTTCACCCTTTGATTTTTCTTTTAGGGTATACCCTCTTTACATTTTTTAATTTTTTTTATTTTTTGACAATATGGAAAACCTTTGCAACAAGGAAAGGTATGAACATCTTCATAGCTCATCAAGTCAATCATGAAATATGACACCTATTGGTATAGGAGCATAACAGACCCTAGAAAAATTAAATCCATTAAGGAATGGAAAATCCCCACATCCATAAAGCATCTGCAAGGATTTCTCAGGTTGACAGGGTATTATCGCAAGTTTGTTAAGAATTATGGGAGAATATCAACACCTCTAACAAAATTACTGAAGAAATATTCACTTTCATGGACTCCAAAAGAAACAAAGGCCTTTGAACATCTTAAAGAGGCAATGTGCCAAGCACCGTCTTAGCTACGCCGGACTTCACAAAAACCTTTATTGTGGAATGTGATGCCTCAAGGAATGGAATTGGTGTTGTTTTAATGCAAGAATAAAGACCCATTTCTTTCGAAAGTCGTCCAATCAAAGGAAAGTATGTATACAAAGCTATTTATGAGATTTAAATGTTGGCAATACTACATGCACTTAAGAAATGGCGACCCTACCTAATGGGAAGACACTTCAAGGTAAAAACGGATCATGATAGTCTTAAATACTTTTTAGAACAAATATTATCTTTAGAAGAGTAGCAAAAATGGGTCACAAAGATGTTGGGTTATGACTTTGAAATCATCTACAGAAAAGGGAACAAAATTTTTGTGGTAGATGCACTCTCGAGAAAGGATGAGGATGTGGAAGCATTTCTTTGCACCATTTCTATTATCCAACCAGATTGAATAAGTGAAGCAAGGGATGAATGGAAGAATGAAGAAGAAGTGTGGGCACTCATTCAAAAGTTACAACAAGATCTCAGTACATCTTATACATTTAGCTGGAAAAATGATTTGTTATGGTACAAAGATCTCTTACACCTATGTAAGAATTCCCAACTCAAACAAAGGATTCTTATGGAATTGCACACTTATCCCTTAGGAGGGCACTCGGGATTTTTAAAAACTTACCACACGGTTAAGAAAGAATTTTTTTAGGATGGCCTTAAATCGGATATTCAAAAGTTTATGGTATAATGTTTGGTTTTCCAACAAAATAAAGTTGAAACAATGAAGACCCCAGGTCTATTACAACCTTTATCCATTCCAAGCCAACGTTGGGAGGAGGTTCCAATGGATTTTATCACAGGTTTACCCAAGTCTGAAGGAAAGAATGTCATCATGGTGGTAATTGACAAGCTTACCAAGTATGCACACTTTTGTGCATTATCTCATCCATATAAAACCAGTACAGTTTCTACTACATTTATGCAAACAATTCAAAAGCTACATGGAAACCCAAAGATTATTGTAAGTGAAAGAGATCCCATTTTCACTAGAAATTTTTGGACAGAATTATTTTTTTGTCTTAGTACTCAGTTAGCTCATAGCTCATCTTATCATCCTCAATCTGATGGTAAAACTGAGATAGTAAAAAAATGTTTGGAAGGATATCTTCGTTTCTTTGTCTTTGTTAAACAGACACTATGGGTAAAATGGTTTCCTCTGGCTGAATGGTGGTATAAAACTTTCTTCCATACTGCAACAAAAATGACCCCATCTATGACACTTTATGGATATCATCCACCATCCATCACATCATATTTAAGAGAAAATTCTAGGTTCAATCAGTGGAAGATCACATCGAGCATCAACAACAAGTTCTCCAACTCTTAAAGGATAACCTCACTTTGGCACAGAATAGAATGAAACAACAGGCAGATCAACATCGCAATGAAAGAAGTTTTGATGTAGGTGATTGGGTATTCCTATGGCTACAACCATATAAACAAATGTCCCTCAAGTATGCTAAGAAGGATAATAAATTATCACCAAAGTATTATGGTCCATACAAGGTGTTGCAAAAGATTGGTACTATGGCATACAAATTGGAGCTTCCTGCAGCTTCCCGAGTGCACCTAGTTTTCCATGTTTCATGTTTAAAGAAGGTTATAGGTGACAAGCTCCCAATTCAAAAAATATTACCAAAACTTGACGAGGAATGAAAAATCATATTGGAACCTGAAGCAGTCACAGAAACAAGAACTCGACAGCTATGAAATCGACCAATTTCGGAGTATCTCATCAAGTGGAAGAACTTACTTGCTGAAGATTCCACATGGGAGGATGAGAATTTTATACAGAAGCATCTAGAACAACTCAAACATTGAGGACAACACTTTTTTGAAGGAGAGGGGCATGTTAGGTCCCTATAATACTAGTGATTCCCCCATTACTATTGTCATTGTAGCCCTTATTTTTATTATTGTGCCCCTATTGTCCCCATATTGTTATTAGTGTGCCCCATAGAAGCCCACTATTGTTATTATTGTGCCCTTATATTATTATTATTATGTCGGCTTTGATTATATTGTGACCCCTTATACTCCTATATATAGAAAGGAGGTTTAGTCATTTGTATCATCCAAGAATTGTTCATTTATGTAATTTAAAGGAGGTTTCCCCCTCAAAGAGGCTGATTTTGAAGGCGTTGATATATATTTTCTTCTCTTTTGTGAGATGGTTTCATAACACTCAAGATAGCCCTCTATGGTCTCAAGGAGACACCTCATGCTAGTTACACTCACATAGATTCTTATCTCAGTGGATTGGGTTTCACTAAGAGTGAAGTAGATGCCAATCTTACTACATTATGGTAGATGGTAGTTTTCTCATCTTAGCTCTCTATGTGAATGATTTGATACTGAAAGGAGATGAAAAGTTGATCCATTCTTGCAAGGAGGACCTTGCAAGAGAGTTATAAATGAAGGATATCGGTTTAATGCACTACTTCATTGGCTTGGAGGTGTGGAAGGGAGATGGAGAGATATTTGTTGGAAAGGGGAGCTACACCTCTGAAATCCTTCAAAGATTCCATATACATGATTGTATACCCATGGATACTCCTCTAAGTACTAACAGGAGGAAAGAGGATGCTTCTACATGAGAGGCAGTAAATGGCACTATATACAGATAGTTGGTGGGATCCTTGATGTACCTATTGAACACAAGGCAAAATATTTGTTTTGTTGTGAACCAACTTGTCAATTCATGGTGGAGCCTTCCAAGATTCACTAGAAAGAAGAAAAACATGTTATAAGATACCTCAGAGTCACAAAAAACTTTGGTTTATGGTATAGGAATGTTATAGACATTTTTGTGCCTTACAGCTATAAGCATGAAATGTCCATAATTCAAGGGATCCAAAGTCCCTAAAGATGTTGTTACAACTCCTAAAGGAACAAAGTCAACCAATGACAGCTTCTCCCAGAACTTCTCCACCAAAAACCACTCAGAAATAGTCAATTCAGGATCAATGCAGAGGCTCCACTAGCTGCCTGCGTTGAAATGCAGAGACTACACTGGCTAGGTGCACTGCAACGTAGGTGGAAGCACTACCAGGGTGCGCTGAGCGGGAAATGACAAATGGCAAGCTCATTCAACGAGGTGGAAAGACCATGGAAGCTTCCAGAATCTTCTCCAATGACACTTGCCTCAATGAATTCGACTAGTGATGAGTAAGAGGCTCTCAACCTCCAAGTGGAAGCAAGAACTGACAGAGAGAAGCCACAAGTCAAAACATAAGCTGACTCATCCTCTCTGCTTACATCTATATATGGATCTCTCACCCAGAGGTTCAGGAGGCTGGAATTTTGTACTTTGCAGAGAATTGTTGTTGGTTTGAGATTGAGATTAGTACATTGGGTGATTTATGCTTTGTTGGAGGAGAGGAAGGGATTACTTTGCTGGGAGGTAGATGCTGGATCGGAACTCACTTGGTTGTATCTCCTCTTGGACTTTCTTATTCTATCAATAAACTATTTGAGTTTCTCCTACATGATGTGTACCAATGATGTTTTGTTATGCTTGCATGTTTAGCTTAATCTGATCTTGATATTTTTATGAATGTATATATGTATCTTTGTGTAGTTTCTCTCTCTTGTGATCTTGCAGGAATTTGGTGAAGCTGGGCCGGTGAAGGAGAAAGAAGCTGGGAGCTACTGAAGAGAGGAGCGAGTTGGATCGACAAACTAGCGGAAGACACAGGTTAGTTACATCCTTCTTCCTCATTTACATTTCATAAAGAAGAATACTCAATTAGTTTACCTTGTTTGTTGCTAAGGCACTATCACACCTTAGAGTGGGATAGGGGAATTCCGATTTGGATACTTTTCCCAATAACAAATTGGCGACTCCACTGGGGAGAGTATCTTGTTAGTTTACTTGTGTTTCTATTGCTATTCATTTCATAAACTCAAGAGTGCCGAATCGAAATGCATTTGCCATTTACAAATGCAAAGTAGAGATCTGCTACTCTAGTCCATTCGCTGGGCCTGTTTATGATCTGAGCAGCTGATCCACAAGTGCTCTAACAGCCCTTTGTGATAGATCTTAGTCCTCCTTTAAATCATCCTCCTAATTGTACCTAATTGATAGCTTTTATCCAGCCAAAAACCGTAGATTAAACTGCAAACCGTGACCCAGAACCCAGGAACAACTCTCGTTTCTGCTTCAGCGCAGACTCTGTGAAGAGGTTCTGCATTTCAACGCAGGTCCCGTGAAGGATACCTGCGCTGAAGTTCAGTTTCTCTGTGCTGAGGGTGCGCTGATCAGCCCTTGCCTTGTGCAGCTGTGGTTCCCTGCTTCCTTTTGCTCAATTTTATCTCTGTTTTTTGCAGCCTGTTATCAGTCAGTGTACCTATCTGAAACCCATTTTCTTTGCCTCAATTCCACCTCAGTTGTATAAAGAAACTGTATTTTTTCTTTGTGTATTTGTTACATCATTTTCAGTTTCCCATTACAAAAGTAAACTAGTCATACTGTCGCCCTTAGATCTAGACCTGTCGTAAGTGTCGTTTTGATCTTAGGAGTCAGTTTGTTTGCTATTCACAGTTGATTGAGCTTTTACTTTTGTAGTTTGGTTTGAATTTATGCATTTCTAGTGTCTAAACAAGTAAATCATAAAGTGTTGTAATCGTCTTTTTGTTTTCAAAAAGGAGCTTGTTTATGTTTTCACTTGAAATCGAATTCAAATTTGTACAACAGCTTTCTTTTTAGGCATCAGTATTAAGAAAGCGAAAACAAATACATGCATATGTGCATTTGCATTTTGATAGTTTGCATGCTTTGATTTAGGAAAAGTGCATTTACAGTGTGCTCTATGCTCTTTGAGAAAAGATTGTGTCTTTCTTTTCCCCTTGTAGCTAGGATTTTCATTGTTGAAAAGATATAAAAGCTTGCTTATCATCTTTAGACTGCATTTAGGAATTGTATCATACATCTCGTGGTGATCCAAAAAGGCAAACTTCTAAGAAAGATCAACCTAAAATAAATTGAATGAACTTAACAACGCTTTGTAACTTAATGCACAACATAGAGGTCTAGGCTAGAGACGTGTTCCGGCGTCGTAAAACCTGGTGACTGTCGATCTCGCTGATGGTTGGGAGATTCCTCCTGAGAGATGATAGCGCCAGTACGGATTGTGCTCCCACGTACCGTCAAGTATATATTGGGAGACCCCTATAGGAATAAAACCTTTATCCTTAGGAAGCTGTGTTGGCCTCCCTACTGATCGCAATGCACTGAACACAGCATTCGGGAAGATTGACCGCCCGTACCTTAAAAAGTATTCTGCGGTTTTGCGAAAAGTTTGGCACACCCTCTACCTAGAACTCCAGAGTAGTCCCTTTTGGCCTTTTTCAGACTCTATAACGGAAAAAGTCCATCCGAGCATTTGTCACTTCGGGCTCGTTAAAACATCGAAGGAGACTAGAGTCATCTTTAGCTTTTTCTCGACTCTTTAAAATTGAAAAAGCAAGTTGTGTCTAAGCGTCGTTAAAATTTATTTTAAACAGAACAATCACCCTTTTTCCTGTGTTGATCTTTAGGTTGAGAAAATGGAGCCTACCAACCAAGGAGTTCCCCTTGGTGGAAATCCTAGTCCCTTCTCCTCTTGGGGAGATGTTGGTGCGCCCCATATGGCCACATTGTCGCTTCCAGGACTAACAATTGGCTTGCTGGTCTGGCTCTTCTCAACCAATGTCGTTCAGAACACCACTATTCTTGAACAGTCGAATCAACAATTAGACCAGTCCAGAGTTGCCCACCAGCCTTCTACTTCCTCTAATTCTTCCTCTCCTCCATCCTCTTCGCTTGACGGAACTGGTAAAACAAAAAACCAAGTTCCTAAGGAGAAGAAGGAAAAGAAGAAGAAAGAGAAGAAGAAGAAGGAGCCAAAAGCGACTGGGGGCAAACAAGTGTCGTCTAACAAAAGTCCACACACAGCACTGACTAGGCCTAAATCGCCATGTGTCATATGCAAGGGAGACCACTTCCACAGAGATTGTCCCTGCATCCCTCGGATACTAAGGGACTGGTCTCCCCGTTTGCACAATCCGATGGCGTCAACCTCCGATAGCCATCTTGAATGCATACCGTCAACTAGCGAAAGTGAAGTCCTTGGACAAAAAGGGAGAACTAGATCTCCCTGTAGACTGTGCGAAGGCAACCACGCCATCCACCGTTGTCCCTTCTTAGACGAAGCGAAAATAGTTTTGGATGATCATCCGGTTTCACCATTACGACTTCCTCCTGGATATAAAAAACTCTTGCCGAGTCCTTCGTTAGTTGAAAATCCAGCTGGCCCGCTCAAGTGGTCAGCTGAAGCGCCGGTCATTGAAGATGAACCAGCTGAATCCATACCCGACGAAAGTCAAAAGGTCGAGGTGGCAGTTGACCCGGTCTTGCCTTCAGAGGATTTATCTTCGAATGATACAGTCACTGAAGAGGATAAAGATGACACCATCCAAATTCTCTTCGTCAACACAGACTCCGACGAGCATGGGGGAAATTCCCCCATTCCTTTATCGCAGGAAGGAAGTTTGTCATAGCGATACCCGGCCGTCTACTCGGTCCCACCACCAAGCAACCTAGTTGTCTCCTTCGACTGGAACCAACTAGGCAAACCCCGTTTGCCAGCAAACATACCATTCAGAATTATCGTCCAAATATACAGAATGGTCATGGCTGGCACCATCATTGATGAGGGGGCATCAGTGAGTATCCTTTCCTCTATTTCTTGGAAAGCACTTGGTTCGCCAGCGCTTTTGCCTGAAATGAGAAATCTGACAGGCTTCGATAAAGGAACCAGTCGACCTTTAGGGATCCTCCCCAATGTGCCCATAACATTGAAAGGGAAGACCGTTCAAATGAACGTGATGGTCATTCAAGGACCCTTGGATTATGACCTACTCCTTGGACGAGACTATATATATTGCATGGGAGCCATCGTCTCCTCACTCTTTAGAGTAATGTGTTTTCCGCACGAAGGAAGAGTGGTCAAGCTCGTGGACCAACTTTCATTTCCCGGATCACGCATCGCAAATAGTCATATGCCTTCCCTAAATGGTCTCTTCACGCAAGAAATGTCTCAACCTACGGTCCGTCCTCCCGATGAGCGTGAGTAATTCGAAAGGATATGACTGGAACCCAGGGGGCATGTGTCCTGGTCTGCTTCGGCAAGAAAACTTTGGGTATAGGGTAGGTTTCCGCGGGAGAATATGACTAGTTTGTAGCCCGTCCGTGATTGGAAGAGGGGTTGTTCTAGAATAAGATTCTCTTGTCAAAGTTATGTGTGTGGCGCTCGTTGTCACTCACCTTTGTTTATCTCGGTAGACATCGCCAGAGAAGTGTTTTGTTTACACTGTAAATAGAACAATCTTTGGATAGCCTGTAAGAGGTAGTACCCTTCCTGATAAAACAAATGTTTTGTCAGCTCGAATAAAGGGTGACCCTTCCTGATAAAACGAATGTTTTGTCAGCTCGAATAGAGGGAGACCTTGAAACTCTGTTTTATACCTGGGGGCATGCAAACCTTTTGGAGTGCAAGCAAGGGGCGACTATTTATTTTTTAAATTTTTAGGACCTCTAACCCTTTAAACTCGTAGGATTAGTCGTTTCCGAACTTGCATAACGAAAGGATGTGGGGCATAGCTTTGTAAGGTGCAAGCTCCATAAAAATGGCATCTTACATGAGACATTCTTATCATATGACTGGATTATCGAGCAGTTTTAGCACATAGTTCATGCTCGTTAAAAAATAAACATGAGATCGAGTAGTTTTAGCACATAGTTCATGCTCGTTAAAAAATAAACATAAGACCGAGCAGTGTTTTTCCGCGTTTAAGCTCATTAAAAAATGAACTACCCTTCGGTAAATAACCACCGTGAATGTAACTTTATCAGCCATTAAAGCCTTGGTCGTGTTTGCACCGTCACCTCCACTTTTCCATTGGCCGATCATTCACCTCCATATTGATTGTTTACCCATTTTGAGGAACAGCTGTGAAGAGTGATTTCACTAGCCATCCTTGTGACACTGCCGTGATTGGAAAATTCCAACCCTTACCTGGAATCAGCTGCTAACCCGTTTTATCACTCGTTCCTCAAAAGACGAGTCTTCTTTAAGCTCTTTTCATCTGACTCGTAAAATATGAAAAGATTGCCAAGTTTTGGCCTTCAAGCTCGTTAAAGCGACCGGAAGTGCTATCCCTCCTCTAGATTTTAATCTTTTTGGACCTGAGGGATTATTGCACAAAAAGATCGAGCGCTTGTTTTGTTCGGCTCGTTAAAACTATCGAAAATTCATCCCTTCTGTATTGTTTTATACTTTTTCGGACTTAAGGGATTAGATGACGAAAAAGGACTTTCGGAGTTAACTTTACGTACCTTTTCAGACTCTCTAAAAATGAAAAGGACCGAGTTATCTTTGTCGTTAGACTCGTTAAAAAACATAAATAGCGACAAACTTGTCTTTAGACGAGAACGAGTTTCACTATCGCTAGGCTCGTTAAAACATAGCGATGGGTTTGCCCGAAGGGCAAATTATAGAACAAGCATATGTTATCCTCCTCAAGCTTGACAAAAATAAAGAGGTACTGGTCAGCAATGACTGGGGAAAAATTGGGAAGAAACTCAAAGAACTTCATTGGTAGCAAGTCGCTCTTGAACATGACACTTCCACTCCGTGCCTGAGTCAGGTTGGGTTGTTTCATTCACCGGTCACATCGCCATGGTCTCGCCATACCATCCACCTTTAGGGTAAATGCTACCAATCTATCACACAAGTTTCACCGATATGTTCAAGAGAAGTCATCCAGAGAAGTCAACCGTGTCCCATCCACTACCATACATTATCCTTCATTTTTTCATGACCGCCACCCTGAACCATATATCATCAGATCGTTTTCACTTCCATCAAAATCATTTGCTTTGTTCCGTGTCACTGATGTGGGATACATTAAGGCCCTCCTTTGACGGATCGCTTCTTGTCGACATCAGCTCATTATCCAAGAAGTTGATCTAGGGACACCCCCTTCAGTACTTTGAAGCTTGCATGCCTCAATGGCAAGTTTCTCACTTCCGGCGACAGGTATACATCAATGACCTTCGACCGAAAGATTTTGCGTGGTGTTCGACGCCAAGTCCTTTATTCACACCACGTGAATTGTACTGCAGTACCTTGAGGGTCATTATCATTATCGGTGATTCCTCTCGCGCTTGTTAACGGTTTACATCATTGACCGGTAATCAAGCGATGTCTTTCCATGTTCGACTTCAGAACATTTCTCACATGGATCGACTTGTACTTAGAGTGAAGATCAGACGAGATTGAAGACCCCGGATCTATTTTCATCCATCTGGGCTGCGATATATATTCAGGAAAAATAAAGACATTGACATGTACAGCATTGCAGCACAGACAATCATCCTACCAAAGGATGATGATTTCAGCAGGATCATCAATCTATCATCAGACAATTGTCTATCCTATGTACATAAAAATGAATTTATAAAGCTGAGCATGGGAATGCCCGCCTCAGCTAGATCATGAAAACAGTATGAAAAATAATGTATTGTATTGTATCTTATTACAGGTCTCCTCCCAGCATTGAATGAACTTCGGATCCTCCTAATAAAGCATTTCACCCGATAAACGGCCTCATACTTTAGGGGGCAACTGTTATAGACATTTTTGTGCCTTACAGCTATAAGCATGAAATGTCCATAATTCAAGGGATCCAAAGTCCCTAAAGATGTTGTTACAGCTCCTAAAGGAACAAGGTCAACCAATGACAGCTTCTCCCAGAAGTTCGCCACCAAAAACCACTCAGAAACAGTCAATTCAGGATCAATTCAGAGGCTCCACTAGCTGCCTGCTTTGAAATGCAGAGACTACACTGGCTAGGTGCACTGCAAAGCAAGTGGAAGCACTACCAGGGTGCGCTGAGCGGGAAATGACAAATGGCAAGCTCATTCAACGAGGTGGAAAGACCATGGAAGCTTCCAAAATCTTCTCCAATGACACTTGCCTCAATGAATTCGACTAGTGATGAGTAAGAGGCTCTCAACCTCCAAGTGGAAGCAAGAACTGACAGAGAGAAGCCACAAGTCAAAACATAAGCTGACTCATCCTCTCTGCTTACATCTATATATGGATCTCTCACCCAGAGGTTCAGGAGGCTAGAATTTTGTACTTTGCAGAGAATTGTTGTTGGTTTGAGATTGAGATTAGTACATTGGGTGATTTATGCTTTGTTGGAGGAGAGGAAGGGATTCCTTTGCTGGGAGGTAGATGCTGGATCAGAACTCACTTGGTTGTATCTCCTCTTGGACTTTCTTATTCTATCAATAAACTATTTGAGTTTCTCCTACATGATGTGTACCAATGATGTTTTGTTATGCTTGCATGTTTAGCTTAATCTGATCGTGAGCTTTTTATGAATGTATATCTGTATCTTTGTGTAGTTTCTCTCTCTTGTGATCTTGCAGGAATTCGGTGAAGCTGGGCCGGTGAAGGAGCAAGAAGCTGGGAGCTACTGAAGAGAGGAGCGAGTTGGATCAACAAACTAGCGGAAGACACAGGTTAGTTACATCCTTCTTCCTCATTTACATTTCATAAAGAAGAATACTCAATTAGTTTACCTTGTTTGTTGCTAAGGCACTATCACCTCTTAGAGTGGGATAGGGGCATTCCGAATTGGATACTTTTCCCAACAACAAGGAAGACTGATGGAGAGAATCTCCAAGGCTTCATAGATGCAGATTAGGAAGGGATTCCCTTAGATCGGAAGAGCACATTGGGAGCAGTCTTCAACGTTGGGTCGGCAGTAGTTTCTTGGTATAGTAGGAAATAAATATCTATAGCACTCGACTCAGCAGAGGTCGAGTATATGGATGTTATTCAAGTAGCATATGAGGCTACTTAGATGAGGAAGATGCTAGTTGGTCTCTTCAATCAGGTGAGGGAGCCTACATTGATCCACTATGACAATTAGAGTTGTAGAAAGCTCTCTGAAAATCTAGTGTTTCATGATAGGTCCAAGCATATAGACATCAAGTACCATCACCTGAGAGATTGTGAAAAGGAGGATTTTTATGTTACAGTAAATTCCTACAACATAGTAGGATGCAGACATCTTGAAAAAGTCTTTTTCAAGAGGCAATTTTGAGTTCCATAGGAAACAGTTTGGGATTTTTCAGAGTGTTAAATTTTAGCAAGAAAAGGATTCATTATACTTGTGCCTTAGTCAAATGAATAAACTTGAATTTCCACTTCAGCACGATGAGTTCTCAGGCAGTTAGCAAGAGTGACATGGCTAAATCACTTATTTAAGTCAATCAATTTGAGATTGTTGGCTAGAAGTAGAGTTGTGTGCAAGTTGGTGGCTAAGATCTAGCTATCTAGAGGTGTTATCTTTAGTGAAACTCATTTATATGAAATCTAGTCTAGAATAGAGTCAGTATGACTTCAATTGAGTAGTTATAACTATTGTAAACTCAACTAACTCTCAGTTAAATAGTCAATTTACAAAAAATAACCACAGCCATGCATGCAATTCAAATTTCCTAGTGAAGTTGGAGAGAAAAGGTAGAATGTAATCATTATTGTATACTAGTGAGTACACAGAGTTTGTAGCATGCAAGTGAGCTTATTCCCTTGGATTTGCGCAATGAAATATGATCTTCCCTATTCTTTATGAGAATGAATTGCACAAGGAAATAGGAGGAAGCAAGAGGCATATTTTGGCTAAGTACTAGCCAGAGCAAAGTCAGGAGTAGATCAGTATTGCAGTGCAGAGAGAGCTTCAAGCATTGAAGTTGTCATTGTAATAGATCATTGTTCTCATCTGATATAATACAAATAGAGGATGGGTTTTCCCAATTGGGTTCCACAGTAAAAAATATGTTCATTATGATTGAATGATTACATGTGTTTCTATCGTGAATTTTCCTTCCGCAGAATTTAGTAGAAGAAATTTGTGTGTATTGATTTCAATATGATTTCATTAGAAATTGCAAATTTTGAGTCATTTCTACTGTTGAATCCACTGGATTATATTTTGGTGATTCTTCTACCGATCATGACTTGAAGTCACAAAACACATGTTAATCTTTCATTGATGGCATGTGTTTATAAAAACATGTGATATTGAATCCTTTTAAGGTGCACAAGGAGCCCCTAAATGGGAAGATGATATGCAATATGAAGTTGATTCTCTTTTTTAGAATCACCCATATATTTTTGTCCTCAACTGCAAGGAAAGAAAATTGTGAAGTATAGATGTCTATCTAAGATCAAATTCACTTTTGAAGGTGGTCTTAAGAGTCATAAGGTTTGTTTGGCTGCAAAATGCTTTCATAACAAGAAGAAATCGACTATAATGAAACCTTTTCTCTTGTTGCAAATATGAACTCTTTTCAACTTATTCTTTTGTTGCTATTTTTTTAATGGAAAATTCATCGAATGAATGCTAAAAATTGTCTTCCTTCATGGAGACTTATTTGAAGATGGAGAAACCCCTGGTTTTGAGATATATTGTAATCTTTTCTATCAACTACAAAATTTGTTGTATGGATTGAAGCAATCTCCTCGAGCTTAGTATTCTATGATTGATCTATTCCTTCTCAACCTTTGGTTCAAATGTTGTGAATATGGCCAAAGCCTTTATGTATTACATCTTAATGGTGATATCTTTATTGTTATAATCTATGTAGATGACTTACTTCTTAGTGGTACTAATACAGATGAATTTCTTAGATTGAAGAATTGACTTGCTAATACCTTTGAAATGACTTGGTTTTCAAGTCTCACTATTGTTTAATGGTATGTTCATCTCTCAATCTATTTAATAGTGAAAACTTTCAACTTGGCAAATTGTAAGCCATGTTCTACACCCTTTCAATGTGATATTAAGATGCAAGATCCATGAGAAATTCACTGGAAATTTTCAAAGAGAATTTTATTTTATCTTAAGGGTACCTCTCACTTTGGTATCAAAGATTATTGAAGCTTAGATTCATTGGTCAACCTCACTGACCCTAATTGGGAAGGAAACTTTAATGATAGAAAATCCATTTCTAGCTATGTGTTTCGCTATATGGATGGACCAATGGTTTGGTTGTGCAATAATTAACATGTAATATCTCTATTTAATATGGAAGAAAAGTATCATTGAGCTATTAATGGAGGGACAGAGGAAATTTAGGTTCGTAAGCTCTTAAGTGAGCATGGATTTCCTATTTAGTCCTCAACTACTATCTACTATGACAATCAAAGTGCAATTTAGGTCATTGAAAACCCTGTTGCGTATATTTAGATGGAGCATGTAAAAATTCATGCTCACTATCTCCAACAATTGGTTCAAGATAGCATTTTCACTCTTGTATATTGTAGCACTAATGATCAACTTGCTAATATTTTTACAAACTCATTAACTAAAAGAAAATTTGTCAAGTTCCATGGTTTGCTTAGGCTTTACGAAGTTTCAATTATGTGGGGGTGTCCTACAAATATCATTTCACCTCTTGAACCTCCAAAACATTTTTCTAATGGGATGGTGTTGGAACCTGAGATTATGTTGGTTCATTACATCCCTATAGCTTCTAGAGGTATTCAGTCAAAGGGTCATCTAACAATACACACACAGTCAATTGAACACCTTATAAAATAAATGAATAAGGGGTCATTGGGTTGGTTAAGTGAATGAATATGATATAGTCATTTACCAATGGGGCTATTGACTAAATGGACAAAGCAATACACTAAATCATTGGATCGACTTGAAAAATCAACCAACCGAGACGAAGATAGCTTCCGAAACAATGTAGATTTATTCGAAGCAATTGTATCAATTGAACCCTATCATTGTACCAAATCCTTTGTAATACAAGGAGATTATTTATATAGTTGGGAAAAATACTGGGGGGGTGAATTAGTATTTTCAAATCACTAACTTTTCATTTCATATTCTGATTTATATATGCGACTTTTCTGAAGGGAACCCACGTGTGTACTCGACTGCTTTTAAGACAACTAGCGTATATCTAGTAAACTTATGTTTCAGTTAATTTCTCATCCTTTTATCTTGAGCCAGTGCATCAATGCTTTATTAAAAATTAGATAAACAGTAACCATGTGTAGTAAGAAAAAAATAAACCATCACACATGAACACTAGGATTTAAGGTGGAAACCTAATGCGGGGAAAAACCACCTGCTCCTGTCGTCTCTGTCTAATTTTAAATGTAAGGAAAATCTTTTAAAATTTTATACTGGCACAAACTCATACGAGTATTCATGCACCCACCTGCATAAGGCTGCAACCTTCACTCATTTTCCAGTTTCTACTAGAAGGGAGCTCCAACCCCCTGATCTGATTTACCAGCTACCACTGGAAGGAAGCTCCAACTCCCTCAACTCTGGGGACCACGTTTGATAAATTTTCATACTGGATCCACTACCAACATTTAAGCTCAATATAAATCATCAAACAATAACTCATCACTGTAACTGAATCAACCAATCACTGAAACCCAATCAACTGAAAATCAACTGAAAACTCAACCAACTAGCTGGAATAGTCAGATCATTGTAACCAGAATACCAAACAACTTATAATACATCATAGAAACCAGATTCTGTTACTACAAACCCTAATCAACCATCTGTCAAAATATGTAAGCTTCTTTTCAGTGGAAAACCCACGTGTGTATGTACCTTTCATGAATCATACCCACGTATAGATCTTCAACATCTGAAAACTGAAAATTGAACAACTTCCATTCTGAAACAAACATTGAATCATACTCAAATCTATTGCGTCATTATGAACCAATCAATAAAAATTTCCTGATCTCCAATCACAATCAACAAGTAACTTCAAAATTCTATAATTAATCAATCCATAATCAAAACATCATTATTTAAGCATAGATCATCAAGAAGACATCATTAATAGACAACAGAAACACATCGAGATTTATTAAAATGATAAGACATTTTTTTCACCAAAACCCTACTTTATGTATGCGCTTTCTTCAAAGCATATCCGTGTGTATACATGATTTTCAGAAACCAAACCTGTGTGTACGTGACTTACCAGAAACACACTCGCGTGTGTACGCACCTTGCAAGATATAAAACCCACGTACATATATGCAAATTCAGACTCAAATCTTAGTTCCAACACAGAACCTCAAACATACCTAGATCTCGGCATACACAGAAAAATCACGCGTTAAGATGCCATCAACACAAATCAAATCATCCCATAACTATGATTGCCATCTCAGATCTACTCGATCTAATCCATCATCAAACTCCCGGGTGCATACTTAGTTTAGATCAAGCAAATCATCAATAGCTCATAACATGCGTACTTGCTTCAGATCTAACTATTCATAAGATTTCAATCACTTGCACACTTTGCACACTTTTTATCACTTTGATCTTCATCACCTTATATAGCTTAGCCTTTTTCAATACCATAGGTCAAACCATAATCCAGCCAATGGTTTTCTTATACGGGATCAAAACATCCATTACTAGGCTCAATACCATATGGAAATACCATGGTAAGGACCCTTGGTATTTAGAATACCATGGTGCGGAAACTGTATGCACCTTTGCTTCTTCATACTCACGTGTGTATGTGGCTTTTCTTAACAGAACCCACGTATACTTCTTGAACTTTCAACTTTATCATACCTCTTCCTCTAAACTGCTATGCATTTTCCAAAACACTCTGTCACATCATGTTTACATCTTCAGCAAGTAGGTTTCCATCAAGAGACAAATCATCAAGTAGGTTTCCATTCATCAGGTAGGTTTCCATCAAGGACAAAACATAATTCATAATTCCAACAATCTCCCCCTTTGGACTTGATGGCAACCACTTTGGTGTTTGGTCACCACAACTTATAAATACCTGTAAAACACATCAATCCAAGCACCAAACCAAGCTACTCTCCCCCTTTAACATCAAGGGAGAATGGCTAACGAAATGTTGAATGAAGATTTCTTTATCTAAACTGTTAAGTATGAACACTGATCATTCTCCCCCTGAGCACACGCTGAAGTTTCTGATAGATGTATAATTAAGTACATGACCCTATGACTCATATGACTTGTACCAAGGATTCAAACTTACATCAATCACCCAATCACAGTGGGTTTATAGATTTGACATCATTATTACATCAACTTCCCAAACACAGTGGGGTTACAAATTACATCGCATATCCAGAAGGACTTGACCACAATAGTCCATACATGACTGAATTATACAATGACTACACCATAGGTCTTTACATGACCTTTACATCAAATGATAGTTAAGACATTTATAACCAAGACCATAGCACTGAAAAATACCATGATAGTCATCAGAAACTATCATACACCATATATGATTTGTACCATGAGCATCTGACAGTACCATCAACAACAAAAACCAATTGATACATATCGTTAAGCAAACATAATGCCAACAATGCATTATTTTAAGCAAATGTTCTCACTAAACCTATCTCATCTCTGTAGATCAATTCTAGAAACAACAAGAAAAATTTGGGCTTATTTCTTCATCATACCAATATATACGTGACTTTTCAATTAAGAACTCACGTATACACACAATTTTTCTTTATATTACCCAGGTACAGAAAGTGAAATACTAAAATTTCACACTTTCATCTCCCTCTGAGTTTGTTTTGTCTATACTTGTGTATTATGACTACATGAGAGACATTGTCAGTAGTATAAGTAACATGAAAATAAAAAACAACCATGGGAGTCATCATCAAGTCACATATGTATTACTCCCCTTGAACATGAAGAATCAACTGAGTGATGAAGTAGAGACCATTCCTAATTTATGTCTGAGATATTCAAATGCCTCACGTGGAAGAGGTTTTGTAAAAATATCAACAACTTGTTCTTTTGAGGGAACATATTCTAGTTTAACCTTTTGTTCAAGCACCTATTCTCTTAGAAAATGATATTTAATTGGAATATGCTTGGTCTTGGAGTGCATAACCGGATTTTTTGAAATACTAATTGCACTTGTATTATCACATAAAATGGAAATGGGTGGAGAACAGTTGATTTGAATATATTACAATGTTTGCATCACCTAGAGAGGTTTTTTGCAACATGATGCAACAACTACATATTTTGCTTCTGCAGTAGATAAAGAAATTCAGCTTTGTTTCTTGTTGAACCATGATACCAAGCGGGGCCCCATATAGAATTCTCTTCCACTAGTACCTTTTATATCATCCACATTTCCTGCGCAATCTGCACCTATATAAGCATGAAGAGTAAGATCTACATCTTTGGGATACCATAAACCAAGGACTTGAGTGCCTTGAAGATATTTGAAGATTCTTTTGACCTCCTCAAGATGATTTTCCTTTGGATTGGCCTAAAATCGTCCAACAATCCCAACTGCATGCATGATATCTAGTCTCGTTCCTGTAAGATAAATTAGACTTCTGATCATGGATATGTAGTTTGGTTGGTTGATTGTGAGAGAATCATCATGTGAACTAAGACTACATCCTATCACCATGTGTGTGCAGAAAAATTTACAATCTTTCATTCCATATTTCTTTAGAATTTGCTTCAGGTACTTTTTTGTGAGAGGAAGATGCCATTCTTTGCTTATTGAAATTGTAAACCAAGAAAGTATGTTAGTTCACCAAGTAAAGACATTTCAAATTCTTGCTTCATGACAAAAGTAAACTTTTGACTCATGGATTCTTCATTACTATCAAAGATGATGTCATCCACATAAACAATAACAATTAAAATTTTACCATCATCCACCTTTATATATAGGTTGCTATCTACCAACCCTTTAGTGAAGCCTTGTTGTTGAAGATATTTGTCAAGGTGATAATATCGTGCATGAGGGGCTTGTTTTAGCCCATATAATGCCTTCTTGAGTTTGCAAACAAGTTTTTCATCATTGCCTAGAATAAACCCTTAAGGTTGTTCAATGTAGACTTCTTCTTCTAGATCCCCATTAAGAAATGCATATTAAACATCAATTTGATAGGCTTTGAAATTGCGAAAGCTTGAAAAGGAAATAAACATTCTTATGGCTTCAAGTCTGGCTACAAGAGAAAATGTTTCTTCAAAGTCTTGCCCTAACCTTTGAAAACGAGTCTTGCCCTATTTCTAATTATTTCTCCAGTCTCATTTAGTTTATTTCTAAAAACCCATTTTTCCCCAATTGCATTCTTGTCATGAGGTCTAGCAACTAATTCCCAAGAGTGATTCTTTTCTATCTGGTCAAGTTCTTCATGCATAACATTAACCCAACATTCATCTTTGTTAGCTTGATTTACATTTTCTGGTTCAATTGTGGATAGTAATGCTAGATGATTGATAGTTCCAACAAGAGTTCTTTTAGTTTGTATTCCAAATTCCTTACTATTGGGTCTTGAAAATGTCATTCATTTCCATTACACTTTCACTATTATGTCCATTATATCACCTCCATTTCACTACTATGTCACTACATTCATCCCACTTTCATTATCATTGGGCCACATTTATGTTTTTCCAAACTTTATTAATTCTTAGCCTTTTTAAGTGAATTTGTGGTTAAAGATTAGAAAATAATGTGCATATGCTTATACCTAACAAGTGGGTTGAGATTGTTGACATGTGTAGGTCAAAAGGAGGCTTCTAGAAGACCCTTATGTGGCACTCTAAGGCCAAATTCGAATTTGAGTGGAAAGAATCATGGGATCATGAGGATATGTGTCACATCTCCTAATTGTATTGAAACTCTAAGAAGACGTGTCTTATCAGTTCCTATTTTGATTAGGACTCTAGAGGTGGAGGGAGAGATTCATGGACTCTCATTAATGAGATGGCTTTTCATCTTTTTGTATAAATAGGAGATATCTCTCATTCATTTGTTAGCTTAGAGTTTGGTGAGCTTGTTAGCTTGTGAGTCTTAGCTTAGCTTGGAGTTTGTAGTTCTTCCTTGATGGCTTTTGAAAGCTTTAGAGAGCTTTGTTGTACTTTGTAATTTTGAAGAATTTGAATAAAGCTTTGATGTTCTCAACATGGAAGGAGATGTGAAGTAGATGTCATGGAGCACATTAGAATGTAAGGTAGAGTAGATTTTATTTTGTAATTTTACTTTGATTTCATTATGTCATTTTATTGTTTTCAAGCTTGATAGATTAGATTTTCCATTCATGCAATTTTAATTCATGCAAGTGTGTTCAACCGGTTGATTGTAGATTAGTTTTTTCTTTACATGTTTTTGCATCAAATAGTGACATGAGAGTTTCCTGTCTGCTGACTTTGTTTTAGCTTTTCAATTTCAGTTATGCTTTGATTTCGGTCTTATTCATTTGCTTTGTCAGTTAGTTTAGATATCAAATTGCTCATATCATTGACGTTATCTCCTAAAGCCATAGCTTAGACTACTTGGCGAGCTATCGGACTATGAATGATGTGATTTGATTTTAGTTTTACTTTTCTGCAATTAGATATCAAACTGCTCATATCATTAACGTTATCTCCTAAAGCCATAGCTTAGACTACTTGGCGAGCTATCGGACTATGAATGATGTGATTTGATTTTAGTTTTACTTTTCTGCAATTAGATATCAAACTGCTCATATCATTGACGTTATCTCCTAAAGCCATAGCTTAGACTACTTGGCGAGCTATCAGACTATGAATGATATGATTTGATTTTAGCTTTATTTTTCTGCAATTAGATATCAAATTCTTCATATCATTGACATTATCTCCTAAAGCCATAGCTTAGACTACTTGGTGAGCTATCGGACTATGAATGAAGTAAATTGATTTTACTTTTATTAGTTTGCAGTTTCTGATTTGTTTGAGTGCAATAGCTTAACTTTTATTTCTATATTTAGATAAACAGCAGAGACAATGATTTCATGATCAGTGTTTCATCTTTTGCTTGATTTAAGTAGCTGCATATTTACACTTTTGTTCAAGTGCTAATTTGATCAATAACACGTTTTGAGATCTTTTGAAGCGCTAAGTTTTGGAAGTTACCATAAGGGACATAAACCTTGTCTTGAAATCTCTATCCATACTTGACCTTTAAAAGTATTCTTAAGACCTTAAAATAGGATTTCCATTTGCATTAGACACTTTAGGAGATCAACAAGAACAAAACCCCAAAACAAGATAAAAACTATAAAACAACGAAGTAAGAAAAAAGGTTAACTAAGCACATATGGTGCACCACACTTCATCAGTTTACGATACCCGGATTGATAATTTATGTAGAGAAATTTAAGACGTTAAATTGACTAGACATTTTGGCGTCGTTGTCGGGGAAGTGTAGTTAGGAGACCTTATTTCTTACATCTAAAAAAATAATAATAATAATTCTTGAGTATGCTCTCCTCCTGCACTTTGTGTGATTTGGAGGATCAGAAAAATAATTGTTATAAAAAATAATAATTAATAATTCTTGAGTATGCTCTCCTCCTGCACTTTGTGTGATCTAGAGGGTCAGAAAAAGAATTGTTATGTTAAAAAAAAAAAAAAAGGAGACAAAATAAACTTCATCATTGCAATTGATTCAATAATAAAAAAATAAAATAAAAAAAGAAGAAAACAAACCAACTGCTTTGATAGGTTCAAACTGTTCAAGATTGCCTGGTTATGGTTTGTACTGGTCATCAAAACACGGTATCATATTTTAGTAAGATTTTACAACTTAGCTGCTGAATGTAGCCTGATTCCACATCTAATTGTGAATTCCGCAGCTGGTTTCAAGGTTTAGCAGGTTACAGGCATCCAATGAAGAAACTGACCACATGGGCATCTCCAGAATTGTCCTGACATGGATCCTATCCTAGTCACCCAGCTCAGATTGATAAAAAAGCAGCTTAAGACCTCAGTCAAAGTCCTGTTTTTAGCATGTTTTCCTTGAAGTCTTTGCTGCCTGAAATTGAAAATCATTAATCCTTCTTATAAAAATTTACAATTTCAGAGGAAAAAAAAAAAAGAGAAAAAACAATCTATGGCTATCTTCAATCCTATATTTCACTGTGGCCTCAATAAAAAAACAAAACCTGCAATAGCCTCCTCTAGTTGTTTCCCTGACTCTTGTAATCAACAGTAGCAGGACAATGTTAGTGAAAATCTTAAACACTCATCTATATTCCATCCATTGCTGGAGTATCATCAGCATTGTTACAGCTGCTATTTCTCATCTCAATCATTTCTTCCATCCCTCCGTCCAGCCGGAACATCCCTACTGAGACCATACCTATATGGAGATGCCTGCCAACATTTATGAGAAAATCAGTGGCCTTCCTTGTGTACCGGTTAGTTTGTAGGTATTTATGGTGCAGGACTTTTGTAACAAAATTGTGAACGAAAGAAGACTCTAGAAGCCAAGCTATTTTTCATTATTCGCATCCGTGGTATTAATGATATGCATCCAAAGACACGGAAGATCTTACAGCTACTACGTTTGAGGCAGATCTTCAATAGCATCTTCCTAGAAGTGAACAAAGCAACTGTGAATATGTTGCAGAGGAGTGAAACATATGTGACTTATGGATATCCTAATTTGAAGAATATTAGAGAGCTGATTTACATGAGAGGTAATAGAAAGGTAAACATGAGGATTCCTCTGACAGACAACACTGTTATTGAATAGGTTTTTGGTCAGTATGGAATCATCTGTATTAAAAACTAAGTGAAAGTTTTTCATGAATCGTTGAAGGTTCCAGACACTCCAAGATTGATTAAGGTTATGTGCATTCCAAAATACATTGCCCCAATTCTTCAGCCCTGTCATTGTGACTGTGTAATACACTTGATAGACAAAAAAAAAAAAAACGCAAAACAAAGAAAAACGTCAAACTTCACATGCATGATTTGGCCAAACGGAGACGAATTTGAGAAAAATAAAACATGGGTTTTTTCGGCAGTAGGGTCAATTAGATAACTTAGAAATCGTTTTAAGAAATTCATGGCGGTTTGAGAGAATTTCTTGGTTCTCTGAACCCTCTTTTTGCCTGCCGCGTGAAGAAAAATGGATTTTAATTAATGAACAGGCTGTGATTTAATTCGGCAAGGGAATTCTGATTTAGGAATCAACTATGCACTGGCATATAACTTACTCCACCATGTCTCCCACCCTTAATGCCACCCGTTTGTAACTCATTAACACCTGTTAACAGCAATCCCAATTGAATACAGCTCTGTTTACTGATTAACTCCATTACGTGAACCAGTTGGATACGGCTCTTCACAACCGATTAATAGACATGGCATGGAGCTTCTTAAAATTCAATCTTGACTTTAATGTATAACGATTTCTCTCCTGACTCGTACTTCAGTTACGGCTGATTATATGTATCCAAAAATCACACAACTCTTCTCTTTATTTCCACGTTCCAGAGTTTTAGATTTGGTGTGATCTTATGGGAGTTGGCTACTTTACGTATGCCACGGAGTGGAATGAATCCCATGCAGGTAGTTGGTGTTGTTATTTTTCAGAATCGTCATCTAATATTCCTGGGAGTTGTCTCAAACATGAGTTATGGCTCAATATATGCATACCTAGATTCAAAACAGCGTATTGTTGCAGCATGAAGCTGCACAAATAGTCCAGTCCTTGCTTAGGCCAAACAGCTATGTTATTATCAAGCATGACCTTAGTATCCTTGATTATTTATCAGACTTTATCTGTTTTTTGTATGGGAAGCCTGGGGCTTATTGTGTAGTAACACTGGCATTTTCAGTTAGAGAAGGAATCAATATCATTTTGGTTGGTTTTGTTTCAACTGAAAATCTCCGTTTTAAAGATGAATCACTTACTTTTAAGGTTGCAGAAACTCCACAGGAAAGTGCGGAAGAGATAAAAAGCTATGCATGACACAAGTATCCAAATATGTGTAAAACTAATGGTTGGTTGTCTTTTAGCTGTGAAATGCAGCCTGATTCCGCTACTAATTGGCAATTCTGCAGCCATTTTATTACTTCTATAGGTTATAGGTGTCAAGAGAGGAAACAAACCACATGGGTAGCTGGGAAAATTTCAGTACATGGATGGTGTCCTATTCATTTGATCCAAGTCGATGAAAAATACCCCGGTCAAAGGGAAGTCAAGGTGTGTGTTATCACTAAGTCGCCACACTAAGTCGCCGCATGTCAAGAAAAAAAATTAATAATTTTGAATCAATGAAACGAATAATTTATTTTCTCACTCTTCTAAAGGTATTGATTAATTTTGGACTGATGATGAAAGATGAATGGCTAACTTTTTATTCAAGATTTTTAGTTGCAGAAATTGTGCACATTCCGCAGCTAAAGTCCAATTCTGCAGTTGTTCTCCAATTCCGCAGCTGGAAAACCTCATTGTTCAAATCATCCTAACTTTCTCATGCAAAATCAGATTTTGATGATTCAAGGACCATTGGAAAGATCTCAACAACATCTACACAATGAGAAATCCATCATTAGAGTTTGAAATGGCAAATAATGAAATAAATTGCCAAAAAGAAGCAACATCAACTTGAGGAACTAATTCCAAAGCAGGTATAAATTCTTTTGATTTTTCCTTTGAGAACTTGTTTCATTAATACAAATTCTTAATTTTGTGTGTAAATATCATAACTAGAGAGATTGGCCATCTCTCTCCTTTGATAATCTTACATTCCATTGCAGAAGAAGTATTAGTTTTTTTGCAAGTTCCGAGAGGAAGGACAAATGACTATAAGAGAGTGGTGTCTCTCTAAGAGACCAATTTGTTTCATAAGAGGATGATCAGCAACAAAGAGGAAATATGTTGATGCAAAATCAGATCCAAACACTTGAAAAACTTTCAGATACTATTGTCTCCATCACATCCATACCCCATAATAAACCATTCACCTCATTTCACTCCATACTTTCCATTTACATGCACTTTCCATCTCTTTTTGTCCATTCATAATCCACAAATAAAAGCAAGAGGCTCATTCACATGCTTATTGCCCATTGCCAATTCTACTCTCCATTGCCATCTTCCATTTTCATCTTTCATTTCCTATCATTTTCATTTCGCAAATAAGCCCTGCCTCAATGCAAATTATTGAGTCCATAGTCCTTTGAGTCTAAGTTCCTTGTAAAGACACCTTGAGGCTTGCATGCCTTAATAGCAAGTTCTCATGCTGACAAACAATGGGAATACATTAATGTCCCTTGTTCGTCATATCTTCTAGGTGACTCGACATCGGCAAATTCATTCGTACCTAGCAAGATGTGTTTGGGCATCTTGACTCTCATTGTCATCAATGGTGAGAGTTCTCGTGTTAACTAGTGGCATTCATTAATGGCCATTAAGTCAACAATTTCCTGCTATATTTGACATCAAAACATTTTTTTTCACATAGTAGGAATTGTGCCAATGAGTTTTGAAGACATGAAGACTATTATTTTCAGCATTGTGGAACAGATTCAACAAGTTTTAGTAGAAGCAATAAAATGTCATCTTATCTCTTTATCCATGACTCCTCTTGTTCAGCCACTTAAAGAATAATATAATCAGAATTTTGCAGCCACCACATATACAACTCATCCATTCCAAAGGGGTAAGTTAAGGTACGTCATTTTCTAACTTTTGACCATAGAATTCCATAAAAAGCTAGAATGATAATTGTTGGAAAAACATTTCTCTTCCTCATTTCATAAAATTGCCAATACCATCAGTTGGTGGGGGGAATGCATTCATCTTCATATTTTGCCATGTCCATATCATATTCAGGAGCCCACATACTTCCGACATAATTAACTATTACATTGTTGTTATGAGCATACAATGGCTTTTCAAAAAGTGCTTAAAGGAGAAATTGGATACAACAAAATCATGGTTGTCACACAAGAACCAACCATCATGCAATCCAATAAAGATATACTTTGCAACAATAATCAAAATATCATTATGCAAAGTTCAAAGATCAAAATAGAATGCAACAGCAAAAAAATTGGTTGTAACACAAGAACCAACCATGTTTTAATTCAAGTAAAACACTTTGCAAAAATATGAAGTTATCAAATGATATCATGCAAAGTTAAGCCAAAGCTCAAGGATCAAAAGAGTTAATGTAATATATATTGCATGAGGACATACAATAGCTTCAGTTGGGGGGTATGTTGGCTCTTGAAAATGTCATTCATTTCCATTACACTTTCACTATTATGTCCATTATATCACCTCCATTTCACTACTATGTTACTACATTCATCCCACTTTCATTATCATTGGGCCACATTTATGTTTTTCCAAACTTTATTAATTCTTAGCCTTTTTAAGTGAATTTGTGGTTAAAGATTAGAAAATAATGTGCATATGCTTATACCTAACAAGTGGGTTGAGATTGTTGACATGTGTAGGTCAAAAGGAGGCTTCTAGAAGACCCTTATGTGGCACTCTAAGGCCAAATTCGAATTTGAGTGGAAAGAATCATGGGATCATGAGGATATGTGTCACATCTCCTAATTGTATTGAAACTCTAAGAAGACATGTGTCTTATCAGTTCCAATTTTGATTAGGACTCTAGAGGTGGAGGGAGAAATTCATAGACTCTCATTAATGAGATGGCTTTTTATCTTTTTGTATAAATAGGAGATCTCTCTCCTTCATTTATTAGCTTAGAGTTTGGTGAGTTTGTTAGCTTGTGAGTCTTAGCTTAGATTGGAGTTTGTAGTTCTTCCTTGATGACTTTTGAAAGATTTATAGAGTTTTATTGTACTTTGTAATTTTGAAGAATTTGATAAAGCTTTGATGTTCTCAACATGGAAGGAGATGTGAAGTAGATGTCATGGAGCACATTAGAATGTAAGGTAGAGTAGATTTTATTTTGTAATTTTACTTTGATTTCATTATGTCATTTTACTGCTTTCAAGCTTGATAGATTAGATTTTCCATTCATGCAATTTTAATTCATGCAAGTGTGTTCAACCAGTTTATTGTAGATTAGTTTTTTCTTTACATGTTTTTGCATCAAATAGTGACATGAGAGTTGCCTGTCTGCTGACTTTGTTTTAGCTTTTCAATTTCAGTTATGCTTTGATTTCAGTCTTATTCATTTGCTTTGTCAGTTAGTTTAGATATCAAATTGCTCATATCATTGACGTTATATCCTAAAGCCATAGCTTAGACTACTTGGCGAGCTATCAGACTATGAATGATGTGATTTGATTTTAGTTTTACTTTTCTGCAATTAGATATCAAACTGCTCATATCATTGATGTTATCTCCTAAAGCCATAGCTTAGACTACTTGGCGAGCTATCAGACTATGAATGATGTGATTTGATTTTAGTTTTACTTTTCTGCAATTAGATATCAAACTACTCATATCATTGGCGTTATCTCCTAAAGCCATAGCTTAGACTACTTGGCGAGCTATCGGACTATGAATGATGTGATTTGATTTTAGCTTTATTTTTCTGCAATTAGATATCAAATTCTTCATATCATTGACGTTATCTCCTAAAGCCATAGCTTAGACTACTTGGCGAGCTATCGGACTATGAATGAAGTAAATTGATTTTACTTTTATTAATTTGCAGTTTCTGATTTGTTTGAGTGCAATATCTTAACTTTTATTTCTGTATTTAGATAAACAGCAGAGACAGTGATTTCATGATCAGTATTTCATCTTTTGTTTGATTTAAGTAGCTGCATATTTACACTTTTGTTCAAGTACTGATTTGATCAATAACATGTTTTGAGATCTTTTGAAGCACTAAGTTTTGGAAGTTACCATAAGGGACATAAACCTTGTCTTGAAATCTCTATCCATACTTGACCTTTAAAAGTATTCTTAAGACCTTAGAATAGGATTTCCATTTGCATTAGACACTTTAGCAGATCAACAAGAAAAAAACCCCAAAACAAGATAAAAACTATAAAACAACGAAGTAAGAAAAAAGGTTAACTAAGCACATATGGTGCACCACACTTCATCAGTTTACGATACCCGGATTGATAATTTATGTAGAGCAATTTAGGACGTTAAATTGACTAGACACTTACCACCTAGAATTTGATATTCTAGATTGTTTTTCTAGGCATGCCTTGATGGAGTCTTTTCTTATTCTTGTATATTGTCACTTCCTTCATCTAATGCTTCATTGATTCTTTCCTCCTCGTGTTGGCTAGATGTAAGAGGATGTATGTCATCTATTGGTGCTTCCCTTTTGATATTTGTGGATGCTTCATCAATCACAACATCAATGCATTCAACAAGAATAACATTTATATCCTTTGCTTCTAGCAGAGTACCCAAGAATAATTCCTTCATCAGCTCAAGCTTCAAACTTTCCAAGTCTATCATTATTATTCTTTATATAACACTTACTTCCAAAAACTCTATAATTCTTAACAGTTGGGCATTTACCGTACCAAAGTTCAGAAGTTGTTTGATCACTATTCACACGAATATGAGCTTTGTTAAGAATATTTACTATTGTATGTGCTGCTTCATCCCAAAAGATACGGGATGTCCCAAGCTCATCAAGCATGGCACTTGCCATTTCTTGAGTTGTTCTATTCATTCTTTCTGCTACCCCATTTTTTTGAGGTTGTCTCTTGATGCCATGTTGTTCACAAAAGTCAAAAAAATTGTTTAAAATGTATTCTCCTCCCCAGTTAGATCTGAGACATTTGATTTTCAGGTCTAACTCATTCTCTACTAAAGCTTTGAAAGCTTTAAATTTATCAAATGCTTCATCTTTATAATTCAATAAACCAATCCAGTAGAATATAGTAAAATCATCAATAAATAAGATGAAATATTGTTCACCTATAAGTGACTCTTTCTTTACTAGTTGACATACATCAATATGAATAAGTTCAAGAGGCCTACTTGCAGAACATTCTTTGGCATTGAATTGTACCCAGGTTTGCTTACCAAATTGACATGCTTTGCATATGGTATTTTTTAGTAGAGAGATGTTTGGAAAATCATTAAATACTCCTATCTTTCTTAACTTATGTAATTGACTGAAGCTTATATGTCTGAGTCTTTTGTGCCATAACCAACCTTTTTCTGCTTTGCTTAAGTAATAATGTTCAAGACCGTCTTCCAGGACATAGACATTACGTGGAGTTCTTGTTCCTTTTATTATGATCTTTCCTATATCGAGACTTCAAACTACACAATCCTTTGATCTGAAAACAACTTCATTCCCTTGATCACACATTTGGCTGACACTTAACAAGTTATGCTTCAATCCATCAACAAATAAAACATTTTCATCTTTAACTTTTTCTTTTAAGATAACAATTCCTTTTCCTTTGATAGTAGCAGGTGTATTGTTTCCAAAGGTTACGTTCTTTTCTTTATTTATTTCATTAAAAGACATAAACTTATCTTTATCACCTTTCATGTGTTTTGAGCATCCACTATCAATGTACCATGGATTTATTGATCCCGTGCATATATATCTGGACCACAATTCTCGTATTCAATGGTTTTCTTCTTCCATGCCTTAGATGTTGTTTCCATTTTCTTATCCTAATATATTGATCGTCCTTTTCTCCTGCATTTAGATTCCTTATGCCCAAATTTATTGAACATGGAGCATTTAGTTTCATATTGAAGAGGAGAGAAACCATTGTGATAAATTTTCTCGTTCTTTTGTTTTCTTGCTTCCCTAGCCATGATAGTTTTGTAAGAAACACATTGAGCAGCCTTACGGCCAAAATTGTGACAAGCAAAACATTGTCCATTAAAGTAGAATCATCTCGGATCATCGTACCTTCTAGTGTTGTTATTTTGATTGAAGCGAGAATATTTTACCTAGGAGGTATTTGGTCCTTTATTCTTTTGTTGTAAGACGGAGAGATGTTGACTACTTCCTTTTACTACATTGAGATAGCTTCCTATTTATGTATTTTGTCCTTTATTCTTTTGTTGTAGGATGGAGTGATGTTGATTGCTTCCTTTTACTGCATTGAAATAGCTTCTTGTGTTTGTAGAAAACTTTACAGTTTTTTATGTTTCTTCACAGTATCCAAGACCTGTCTTTATAAGAGGTGAGCATTGAACCTTGATGATTTCATCCAAGGTTTTAGATCCTTTAGAAAATCTAAGATTAAGAATTTTTTCTTTCTCAAGTTCTTTCCTTAGACTGACTATTTTGCATTCTAGCTTCTCATTATGCTCTTATTTTTCTATGATTTGTTTCTTCAAAGTTTCTTCTACTAATTTAGCTTCTTCTAAACAAATCTTAAGTTGAGATATTTCTTCAATAAAAATATATTTTTCTTCTAGGGAATCCATGAAATTATCATTAGACTCATCTTCAAATGCCATAAGTAATTGACAGTCTTGATCAAACTCATCTTCTTCATCACTATCATTTTTTCATAGAAAAGGAAATGGATCACATTTAGAACAAAATTCCATACCTGATAATGCTTTTGAATATCTACTTCCATTTACTATCTTCTTCCTTAGAGTTTCTTTCTCCTTTTGCTTCTTTCCCATTGTCTTGACGGATCTCCTTCAAGTGGTCAAGCTTCTACCAAGGTTCAAGTCATTACCAAGGAACTAATACTTTTTAAAGACTTATATGAGAAAGTTTGATGGTAACAATCCTATAAAATGGATATTCCAAATGGATAAATACTTTGATCTACACCAAATGGCATCCTTACAAAAGGTAAATATTTTATCCATGTTTCTAGAACAAGACCAACATGTATGGTATGAAAGGATTTGTTAAAGGAAAAAGGATTATGTTATATCTTGGTCCAATTTTGTAGAGGAATTGATAACACATTATGGGGATATTAAGAGTAATACATTCTTTAGTCAATTAGTAAATATTTGACAAAAAAATCTAGTTGGAAAGCACATTCAACAATTCCAAAATTTGAGGCTAAGAGTAAAATAAATTTCATAGGATAATTCCTTAGACCTATTTATAGGAAATTTAAAAGAAATTATCCAACATGAGGTGCATCTCTTTGAACCTATAACTATAGAGCATGCTTTCGATCTAGTGAGGAAAGTTGAAAGTGAAAATATGGCTACTACAAAATTGGACACCAACAACTATAGATAACATCATGCTCCCAATATTAACCTCACTCAACCAACAAGGTTAACACCTTAGCATACAAATGAAAGAATAGAAAAAGGACTATGATTCAAGTGTGACAAAAATTATAGTAAGGGGCATAAATGTGGTGAAAATAAATTATTCTACATAGACTCTAAAGAGGAAGAAGATCAAGAATCAGAACCATCACAAGATCCAGAGCTAGAAGAGACTACTCCATAATATCATTTCATGTATTGAATGACATCAATACTCCAAAAACCCTCACTATAGAAGGATATATCAACAACAAAAAGGTAACATTGTTATTGATTCGAGCAATTCCCATAACGTAATCACTTACAATTTAGAAAAACTTCTCAATTGTTTCATATATCCAGCACCAAAGTTTCAAGTAATGGTCATAGATGGAGGTACCATAAAATTTTCAAGAAAATGCCATAGTATTAAGCTCAATATTGGGGAGTACTTATTGAAAAGTCCCATGATTGCAATACAAATGAGTGGTGTTGATGTTGTATTAGGTGTCTAATGGTTATAATTACTAGGAATAATGACCTTTAATTTTGAATATATGTTCATAAGACTCACTTTAGAAGGAAAGGAAATTAAGCTTACTAGTATCCAAGGGAAATCCTCTAAAGTGATAAGCTTCAATGGAATGACAAAACTTCTAAAAAAGGGGTGCCATGGTGTAATTTCACAATTATGTTCACTCAATGTTCAAACGTCAATATCATCCACGTGACAGGATCTCCATAAAGTTATCAACAATCATTCCAAGGTATTTATAATAATGCCTAAGGGTATTCCACCAGCTCAAGATCATGACTATGTTATTCATTTGTAGACACGGAGTGTACCATAGATAAATGAAGAAGGGAAATTAATACTAGAATTAGAACAGTCCTAGAAATAATGATTAAGCAATCGAGTCATTTAGCAATTATGGAGTACCTCATCAAATAAAAGAAACTACCAGTGGAAGAGATGACATGCGAAGATGACTTATTCATGCAAAATCACTAGAAATTAGTCATGTGTTAATGACGATGCTCGTTTGAAGAAGAGGGGCATGTTAAGCCCTATGTAATCCCCATATTAACCCTAAAACCCATTAATAAGCCCTAGATATTAAGTGATTACATTTCTATCATTATATTGTTATGTAGGCTAGAACATTTCATGGTCCCATTTTATTATAATTGTACCATTTGTCTCATATATATACTAAGGAGACTAAGTATTATGATCATCAAACATTGTCTTGTACATTGTATTAACTATAAAAGGAAGTTCTCCCGTTTAAGAGGATTGTAATTGTTGGTTTCTTAACATTTTTAAGGTGAAATATTCATAACACTTGTTGGGGGACGACAGTCTTTAGGACTATAGGTTTTTGTGGGAAATGAAAGATTTTAATGCTACTTACAATGTGTTTAAAGGATCGTTTCCCATTATTTCCTTCAGGTGTTTAAATTCCTCTATATAGGTGTAGAGATGGGTATAGTTACCATATTCCCTACATAAGGTGCAAGGGAACTTAATGTGAAGTCCATTGTTCTTCCTTTGCTTAGGTGGGTTATTATTATTGGTATTGGTGTTTATTTCCACTATTTTTTCCCCAATTTGGAATTTTTGTTGTTTTTCATTACTCCCTTGTCCCTGGTTTCCTTTTTGTTTATCCTTCCATTTCTTCTTTCCATTAGTTTTTGGGAAGGATGATTAACTATGTTGAGTTGCTCAAAATCCTATTATTATTGCACTAGATAAGGTTAAACAAAATTAACCCCATCTTGTTGTTGATGGTGTGGGGCATAACATTGGTTTTTAAGGTGGATTAGGGAAATAATAGTATATGTTCCCTTGTGGGGGATTCCCATGTGCATTATAGGATGGTGGCATTCTTATGTTGGTTTGTTGTGTGTCGTATGATAATTGTTGCATTGTAGGGATAACTTTCATGCCATAAGAAGACATTTTGGTGATATGTGGTTTGGTGTAGCTCTCCCCCATCGTTAGTGTGAAAGGAGAGGATGGTACTACCACATTTGGGAATGGTGGGTTTCGCCCATAATTATTCCCATAAGGGTTGTTACTATAGGGAGGAAAGTTTCCTCCATATGGCTTCAATCATGACATGGACCCAATGAGTCCATCGGTAGCACTAAATTTTCCTAATTTGGGTTGATTGAAAGGCTGAGGGAAGAGAGAATCAAGTATGCCCATGTATAGGCATGCTAAATAAGCATAAATTAACTCAAAATCATTAATACTTTAAAGTGGCTTCTTCCTTAGTTTGAAGCATGGCAGTGGCTATATATTTTGTTTTAATGGGAAAAATGATTTGCAAAAAACGTAATTCAATTTTGTTGATACTGCAACATCTCATCCATTCATGGGTGTGATCCATGACATGAGTGGATGAAGTTTATCTAAAAGAAATGAGAATTTCTAGTCTCATGTCATGACATATTGGTAATAAAAAAGAAGGTGAGGAAGGCCTTAGTCAGGGATGTGAAGTTGATGTGAGCCCTATATTTTTCATTGATGCACCATCAAGCCAAAGGACTGAATAGGGTTCTCTAAAATATTCTTAGATGGATTGAGTCATTAGTGATGCTTTCGAAATAACACCACAAATGAAATGTCATAATGTGGTTGACTGGTTCTTCAATTATTTTCCCTTCAAATTTTGGGATATTATATGGGAGTTTGGTTGGCATGGGAGGCCATATACAGTCATGAGTGATGGGTTCATTCATAATTTTCATCAAATATAGGAAATTTACTAAAGCTGCAAATGCAAAATTGGGAGTTTCAATTTCCATTATGCCGGGTTTGGTGTCCACTAGCTATGTGAAAACGAGGGTTAGTATAAGGTGGCATGGTAAAAAGGAAAGTTTCTCCTAACATGGCTAAGCCTTAAAAAGTGGTGTAAAAAGGTGACTATTAAGGGATAGATCAAACTAATGTAGTAGGAATATGGATATCTCCCAATACTGGTTGGAGACCCTGTAAGCATCAATAATGCTAGGGTGTTGGAGGTTCACATATTGTTCTTTAGTTGTGATTAAGTGTATGATTTTTTTGAGTATAAGGGATCAAATTTTTGTTTTTAAGTAGGTTGGCTAAGTCAAAGCAGAAGAACTGAAATGAAAAATGAGTGAATTAGAATAATCCACAATATATGAATATTTATTAGTTCTTTTGCAGTACAATGTTTTGATGAGTTAAAAAATATTCACTTATTGTAAAAAGAAACACCAAGTAAAATCCTAATGTCCTATGAGACCTATTTAGCTTCCACTCAAAAAGTAATTGGGCCTTGCATGAGCTTTCAACTGTGAGGCATGAATTCCCTAATATAAAGCTCATGATGGTGGAAAGGAGGGTTACAATGAGGGGTATTAGGGGCATGTTTTATAGTGGTTGCAAACATTTTCCAATGGCCCTTCAAGCCCACCTCCAGGTGTAGTCACATCCCATAATCACCACCTTTGGTATATGCCCTATGACCACTAACTTACCTTTCCTAGTGTGGACTAGATAACCTGAGCTTCTACGTGTCAATATTTGATATAGAACCCCAGCCAATATTTGAGAGACTCAAGGAGGTTCACAAAATCATAAACCTTACCCCCTTCATGGGTTTCTTCTTCCCAATAGATAATTTATACACTAGATGATGAAGGAATCTCCCTAAAAATACAGCTTATATGTTTCAAAGGAGAAATACTAAGGGCAGTTGTTTGGATGCCTACCCTAAAAGTCCTAACAAATCTAGAATATTAACTTGTGACCTTCTAATGGAGGATATTAATTAGTTGAATTAAGGTTGTTTTTAAAGAGGATTAAAGTTGGGGAGGTGTTCCAAATAATTTAACCTAGTGTATGAATGAAACAATCTCTTCTATATAACTATTAGCTTTTTTATTCCCCCATATTGCTCGTGGGCACAAGAAGAAGACCATACTTGTCAATAATGAAACTAAAAGAACTTAAAGTCTATTATGGTGTGTGTGTGCAAGTGTACTAGTGCCAATCTCATAAGTCAAATTGCAATATGTGGATTTCATTGGATTCTTAAATTTGGCTAATTAAATTAGAAGAAATTGCAACCTTGCAAAAGAAAGAAAGATTGTGTGCATGTGTGGGGCATGTTACTCTCTTACCTAATTAATGTTATGCGAAGTTTTCTATCTACTCTATAAGGGAAATGGAGGAGACTTGCGGTTTATTTTGATTCACATAGATCACATAAAGTGCAAGGTGAAGAACATACTTAGATGTATAATCTCACTTCTAATCCCAAAAACCTAATAATAAAAAGGCAAATGTAGCTAATAAATGTAAATGTAATTATAATAGACTAGACATGTGGCAAAAGGAAAGAAAATGGTTCATTTTATTGGATTTGCTAAAAAAAATATTTTGATTCACATAGATCACATAAAGTGCAAGGTGAAGAACATACTTTGATGTATAATCTCACTTCTAATCCCAAAAACCTAATAATAAAAAGGCAAATGTAGCTAATAAATGTAAATGTAATTATAATAGACTAGACATGTGGCAAAAGGAAAGAAAATGGTTCATTTTATTGGATTTGCTAAAAAAAAATTACCTATACAGTTTGTATTAATGAATTAATAAGCTTAATATGATTAGTGAGTAGGTGAAATATATTAGGGGCTACAACCTGACTTGAAAAGAAGATAGAAAAAACTTGAGAAATTAAAAACTGTGTGGATACAAGAGGGCAAGGAACTCACACATGCACATTTATTGCATAGATTAAGCAATTTTTTTGTGTGAATGGAATGATTGTTTCTTTGGCAATCTTGCAAGTCATCCACATATTAAAAATATGAAAAATACTCAAACATAAGCAAAGAAACTGGATTTAAGCATTTTTTGAAGCATAAGGGGCATGTGTATGACAAATTAGTAATGAGAAAGAACCTAATCCATTTGGTTTGATTTTGCAAGTGATTGAGTGAAATCAAACTTATTTTAGAAGGAGATACATCAACACAACACAACAAATATTTTTAAGGCTAAAATAAAACATAAATATAAATTACAAAATCAAAAGCAAATCAATCAATATGTAAATGAACAAAAACACATAAGAAACAAAATAATGGGAAGAAACCTCTTTATTTGACTATCAACGGAGAAAAGTATTGGTAGTCTTAAAAGGGGACACGAAAGAGGATTGGGATAAGCAAAATTAGCCTTACTTTAATCCCATTGAGGAGGGTCCTTCTTGTTTTCCTTTGTTGGTTTTCTCTCCAAGTCAAGAAATTTACAAGATTATTCAATGGTGAAAAGTTTTCCAAATGGTAATGTCATCATATGCAATTTCTTGAGAGTTATAGGAACTCTTAGCAAAAATTGAGCATCATAACATTAAACCTACTCTTCCCAAATGATAACCCATGGCTTAGTATTTAAAGATTCTTTTTCAGTTCCATTAAAGCTAGCTCCAAGTACAACTGGAGACCATTCCAAACGAAAATCCCATGCCAATGGACCATCTATCAATGATCTTGAGCTCTAAATCAGCGTAGCTCAAGCTTGACCTTTAATTTTGAAGGGAATGTGGGTATTTATTGCATTGAAAATTTGTAGGATTTCTTGTCTTATGCCATCCATATGAATATCTAAGATATAGTCACGTAGATCACACAAACATTCACTATGATTTTACACAAATGAATTAAAACCTACTTTTGTATAGTTTTTCAGTGCTTATAACTTGTTGATTTAACTATAATTAGTAACATTTGCCATATTATATTGATGACCTTTTCAAAAGTAACCTATATCACACTGTGACCAATTTTTAGGTCACAACATCTTACCATAAATAATTTTATAGAATAATTTATGTCTATAATGCATTATTGATTTCATTGTCAAATATAATAGATCTATGTCCATGAAGAAATATTTTGAATGAAGATAAGAAACACACATTTCCTAAGTGAAAAAATATAAGAGAGTGGTGAATATAATTACATATGTAAGAACACATGGATAATCAAGCTAACTTTGGAAGAATCAATGAATGCCATAGAAGAAGTTCATAAATAGCTAGAGCGCAATCCATTATTCCTCTGAGTTTAACAGTTCCAAGCTACTAATTCATAGTTGCATTCGTGGACCACATAGGCAGGTTTACAATTCAGTTGTTGGGATTCTTCTTCATGGACGGTATTCATTTTCACGCTAGCTATTCCGTATGACCACTGGCGGGGTACCACATGTGACAGCGACTATTGCAGCGGCAATCATGTGGCCTTCGTTATACCTTATACCCTCACCTTATTCTTTTCAAACTTCGGTCCAAACACCACCACCTTCATTGTGCCTGCGGAAATCTTTCCTGCGAGGCTTTGTTCCACATGCCACGACATTTCGGCGGCAGCAGGTAAAGCAGTAGCCATTGTTGGAGCCTTCGGTTTTCTCTACGCTGCTCAGAGCACTCATGTTGCCCAAGTGGAAAAAGGCTACCCGACGTGTATTGGTGTTAAGAATTCTCTAATTCTCTTAGGGGTAACAAATGCCCTTGGTTTCCTTTTCACGTTCCTTGTCCCTGAAACAAATGGAAAATCCCTAGAGGAGCTCTTTGGAGAAAATGGTGAAGAGCAAGGAGTTGAACTCGAATGCACTCATTCCAGACGCAGAACTACACCAATTGAATAGCTGGATAATATGAATTTACTCGAACAAAGTTGGGACAAAATATTTTAGTAGTAAGTGCAATAAGGTAATCTAGATTTTGCAGCACTATTATAGATGTTTGTTTGTATTTCTAATCTACATACGCTATATATCCACTAGGTGCACATTTTAAGCTTTTGAGTGTCATAACTCCCCCTTCCATTCCTTATCTTGGAGACTATTTTATACGTTGTATAAGTGTGATTGTTCATAGCGTTTTCCAATTAAGGTAAGTTGAACTGAATGTTTTTTGGTTTGTTTTTTGGGATTCCCCACATAAAATTGTAGTATTCATTATTTTGACACTACGATAACGTGCAGGGTTTGAAACAAGTTTGTGCAGAGCTTCGCACTCCCGCACAATGAGCTAGTTCATTGTGCGGGGTATGAAACAAGTTTGTGTAGAGCTTCGCATTCCCGCACAATGAGCTAGTTTATTGTGCCGGAGTGCGGAGCTTCGCACAATGACCCACTAGGTCACGTCGATGTAATTAGTGGTTTACACAACAATCCCAATGCTAATTATGCAATTCTGAAATATCTAAAAAATCTAGAATACTATTTTGTCTATCTATTCAACGGACTCTTTACCTCCCAGCGGAGATCATAGCCAGACGTTTTGTGCTATATCAATAATATTAAATACTCTTCGCATTAATAGTTACTAAATAATAACTATGTCAATAAATATCACCATTAGTTTTTTATTTAGAATAATTAAGTCTCGAGTAATATTCCAAAGCCCCTAGCCCATCATAACTATGCACAAATTGGTTCTAGAAGTGATTTTTCTCTTGCATACCAAAAAACAATTCAAAACTCTGCTCATAGCTCTGAGTGAGCGATCATAAACCTTGTTATTTAACGGTAACAATAATATCCTAAGGTATAAATGCGCAGAAGTTGTGCAGAATGAGTTTGTGCAGAGAATGGTAATGTGTGGGGTGTGGAACGAGTTTGTGCGAAGCTCCAAATTCTCACACAATAGAATGGTGGTGATTGGAACCACCTCGTAAATTTGTGTTGCTTGCCAGCACGTTTCTATGAATGTGAGCACACCTAGTAACCACACTAATTAATAACAACTTCAAATGTCAATGACTAACCGAAAGGTGTTATTGAGTATGGAGGTTTTTTTCGGAGGTATTTGTGTAGAGGAAGTGTATGTAGAGGAAGTTGTGCAAAGGTGGTTGTGCAGAGAAAATTGTGCATACAACAAATGTTTGTGCAGAGAAATTTCACTATGTGGAAAGCTTTGTGTGAAAAGAATCAATTAATTATCGACAAAGGCAGGGACTATGATGCATTGTAGCTATTAATCTTGTTTTCAATAAATGTCATTCCCATATGGTTTTCCCTATACTGAACCCTCATTTAAAACTTTAAAAAAGTAGATTTAAATTACCAACAAAAACCTACATGATAGGTTTTAACCTTCTTTATTTTCCATAAAAGTCATTCTCGTGAGGTTTTGCCTATAACGAAAATTGTATTGGTTTTCCTTTAAGCATTTTTAATGGTTTAGTTCTGAAGTGAATTTCAAAGATTGGTGGGCTTTACAAGAAAGAGGTGTATTCATGAGGAGAGGCCCAACATTTAAGAAATAGTGACAAGCCTTTTAAGATCCATTTAGAGAGAAGCAAACTAACAAAGGCCATGGGAAAGTAACATACCAGTGAAGAGGGATGTAGGTCTTTGTGAAAAAGGGGATATAGATATTTATTAGTCCCTCTCACATCAGGGATTATAGATTTCGCCTCATAGTTAAGTTATGTTGATTGTGCATTATTTGGCTATGTTTTTGCAATTTTAACCAAATTTTTGGGAAAATGCTATTTTTGCATAAACTCAAAAATAATTTCCAAATTTTTAGTAAACTTCATTTTTGAATTCTGATTGGCTGAGGAAGCTCTGATGGGATGTAATTCCCTTGGTGGGGGGCATTTTATTTTCAGTATTTGTTAGTGCCTGACAATTCATTTTGAAATTAAAATAAATTAATTTTGTGAGTGGTCATTGCGATGGTGAGTGCTCTGACACTAACACTGTTATGTTAGTTATCTGCTCAATGATGTGAGAATCGATGCGGTCATCGGTTTTTTGCATAGGCCTAGGTGGGAGACAAGCAAATCTCCAATTACTATTTTTATGTTTCTTTGTGTGGATGATCCAGGGGGTCACTAAAGTGCTCAAAATTCAAAGTGTTCAAAAGTGCTCGAAACCTATACCAAAGCGTAGATCTCAACAACATGAATCCAATGCAACTTGAATCACTCAAAACCAATATTGTATACTCTTGATATCACATTTTGAACGTTTTCCCAAACAGGTAAAAAATTTGCAGGTTAGATGCAGGCCTGCTGACTGGGCAGTTCGTACGCTAACTGGGCAGGGTGACTATGCAAGTTGACTATACATATGGAGCTAAATTGCCAATGGCAGGTTTACAAGTGGCCTCATCTGATTGGTCTGAGTTGGCAAGATCTAATTGGCCAATGGTGTTGTTTGAGATCCAATGGCAGGGTGTCATGTGGCCCAGTCATGGGCTACCACGTGGCACCCCTGTGGAGTGTAAAAGTTTGGGTGAGGTTTGAACTGGCCTCCACAAGAATCGAGCACGGGACCTCAGAACTAGCATCACAGTGCTCTACCACAGTGTCGCAGGTGTTACTTGTTAATACATAGCAACAAGGTCATATTTAAATTTTATGCAATTCAACGTTGGAGAACGGGGTCGAGGCTAAGCCCTAGCCCCCAGTCACCTCACCGCCCACGAGACCGCAGGAAGGTGGGAACTAGGGGCTCGGGCTTAGCATTGGCCCAAGGTTCTAGCACCCATAGGTTATAACCACTAGACCACAACAATACCCCGAAGTGCCAACAATTTAAGGGGTGAAACTTTAGGGACCAACCCATGGTCTCAACGCTACCATGGAACCACGACAATCGTAGTGGAGAGCTCAGCGAAGTTTCGTGGTGACCATAGAATTGAATGTTGCTGACAATGCGAGGAGTTTTCCAACGGTGCGGAAAATGTGATAAGCCTCGAGTTATGTGGCTCCACAAAACCACATGCTAGAGTTTTGGGGGCTATGCCGATGAGGGCGAGAGATTAGCCCTAGCCTTCGGATGCATGGCCCCATGTGGCCAATATTTTCGGCCATAGGCCTTATTGGACATTTAAACAAGGCAACAAATTGCACCCAATTTAGTACGAATCTCATCGGCGCCGAGCGAAATTGTCACTTAGCGGTTCCAGAAAAGGTGAATTCGTAGAATGGTTAGCAAGTCAGTGCAATTTGTAGGGTAGTTAGCAGGAAAACTTTTAGAGAGCATAACTTCTTCAGTTTTTGGCTAAATTGGCCCAACAAGAGCCTAGCTGGGGGTCTTTATTGTCCTGGAGCCACTGGAGACATAATTTTTACATTCTAAGAACTGTAAATCCATGTAAACACAAATTTGAGCACTTAATGAAAGAGGCCCAACATTGGAAGATGAACCAGGAGACGTAGCCCAAGAGAGGGGTGAAATCCTTTTTCATTTTTGCTGTTATGTGTTTCTGATATGGTATATTTGTCTCTGTTTATGCTGTTAACTAAGTTTTAAAACCATTATTTTATGAGTTTTGCAAAGTAATTCATTGCCTAAAATACACAAATATTTACTTGCAAATTTTCTATCACCTTCAAGTTGGCATTACATACTATTTTGGTATCAGAGCTCAAGGTTATTTTGAAGGTTTGATTTTGTTTGCAAGTGTTTTCTGATGCTTACAAGGTTGAAGCTCAAAAGAGGAGAAGGAGAATTTGTGGAGCCAAGGTCTCAAATTGTTTCAAGGAGAACATGCATGCCTCAAGCTTCACCAGTCATGGCACATGAAGGAGGTCCTGAAGGGATGTCTTAAGATGAAAGAACTTTCAAAAACTCTTTCTTTGAAATGTTTGAAATGGTAAAAAAAAATTATGAGGAGAGGAACTCAAGATTGCAAGGAGAGAGCTCAAAACCTCCAAAAGGAGATGGAGGAAAAGGAGACAAACCTCCAAAATGGAATGGAGGGGATGGTGACAAGCCACCACCTTCATCTCCATCCTCATCCTCATCTTCTTCTTCTTCTACCTTTTCAGAAACACCTCCAAATTCTCCAAAGGGACATGGTAAAACTCCTTTGTTGAAGCTTGAAATAAAGTTTTAATTGTTTGTGTATGATGGAGGTAAATGCTGAGAAATTAGATAATTGGGTTCATCAAATTGAAGTGTATTGCGAGATACAAAGAATCAAAGATGATGAAACCAAAATTCAGCTTGCTTCTCTTAGGTTGGAAAGTGAAGCACTCATTTGGTAAGAGACCAAATCTCAAGAGGACATGAAGAAAAGTGGTAAGGTTTTATCCTCTTGGAATGATTTTGTTGTTTCAAAAAGAAGATAATTTTATCCATTAGCATACATGAAAAAACTATAATGGATTTGAAAAACTTTAGACAAGCTAAGGGTCAAAATGCAAATCTATACTCAAGAATTTATGAAAAGAGCTTTAATTTTGGGTATAAATTTATCCTCTCAAGACACTCTACTAAAATGGAGGTTTGCATAGTTTTTGAGACACACAATTATCATGTTTAATCCTACAAAACTAGATGAAGTTGATCCGGCTTTAAACAGGAACGCAATAAAACACAGAGATAACCATAAAAACAGATATGCAGTGGAAATAATACTTCATTTCATTACTGTAAAATGTTGAAATATGCTTACAAATAGAAATGGAAATAAACTAGCTAGGGCAATGGTAGCTTATCTCTAAGAAGAGATGTGGCGGCTACATGCCTCTGAATTGTGTTACAATGAGGCTCAAAGGCCTATTTATTATTGAGAAACAATGGAAAACCCTTCACATTCCAAAACCTAACCCTAGAAGATGAAACGCCAAACTGTGGGCCCCGTTTGGGTAAATTGGTACATCAACTTCCCAGGGTCGTAAGTTTGGCATACGATCTCCATTTGACGCGTACAATAGCTCGTTAGAAAGATATATCAGAGCACTACCACTTTGGGAAGGGAAACATCGGTCCATGGACCGATGTTGCCCCCAGATTTCCCAAAAAACATCGTTTAGGGCCTCAAAACGGCTCCGGAAGTGCAGGACCCGAAAAACTGATAAAAATAGTAAACTGTGTGACAATTTAGGAAACTGAAAAACTGAAAGAGACAGTTGTGGGGGTCCAAATGGGATAGGTGGGTGGCCACCAACATCCACCTCGATCATTCCTCCCCCCCTTAGGGAGCAATGGTCCCCATTGCGTTGAGTTCCTCCATCTGTTGAACTTGTCCTGCAATCTCTGATGTGTCCAGTAATGGTGGGAAGCATGGTCGACGATGGTCCATATTGAACACTTGGTACAGGTGAAGGAATGGAGTAATGATGTACTCCAAAGCATTGTTCCCCACAGCCTTGGTACTGCTGTAAGGACCATGTCGGAGTGGTCTGAGCTTCTTATGGGTTATGGTAAGGCGTTCTCTCTGCAGATGTAACCAAATTTTGTCGCCCACCTGAAACTTGTGTGGTACCCCTGTGGGTGAGAAGAAGTTGTTCATGTATTCTGTCATGACCGTATCCCTTTGTTGCTGCTGATGCGTGGAGGAACCCTTTGCGGGGGTCATGGATGTAGCAACGATCTTCCCCTTACTTTGGGAGTGAACCAGATAGAAAATAAATTTCCTAGTCTGTGATATGAGCTTTCTACCTTTCTTAGCAGTGATCAAAGAGTTGGCGGTAGGTGGGGCTACCTCCGGTATCCTGTATAATGAATTATCCAAAGAAATAATGACAGCGCGAGACCTTGACTCATACACAGCATGTCGCCTTCACAAGTATGGCTAGCCTAATAATACATCACAAACATCTAGAGGTGTAACATCACACAATACCTCATCTATGAAGGGCTTGATGCTATAGGGAAGGCGGCACTGCTGGCGAACTTTGAGATCTCGTCCTTCATGAAGCCACCCGATACTGTACGGCTGAGGGTGTGGTGTAGTCGGTAGGCCCAACTGCTTCATGACCTCTGCTGAAATGAAGTTCTTTTGGCTGTCACTGTCGATAATGAATTGCAGCGGCGAACCCTTCACCCACATTTGTGAGTGGAAAAGACGCTCCCCCTCCTCTGGGTCTTCGGGCTCATTCTTCTGGATCTTGGAAGTGGCAACAGTGGCGCTGGGATCCGCATCAATGATCTGCTTCCCTTTGCCATTCTCTGTGTCAGGTTCTGGCTCAGGGTCGGAACATGCATTTGATTCGGAAGCCTTCAACTCGGCCACCAACGACTGCTTGGTCCGACACTCACTTGTGTTATGAGTGGGACTCTTGTGGAACTCACACCACTTTCCTGTGTCCTTCTTTGGATTCATGGTGTTGTTCTTTTCTTATGGCTTCAAGGGGTTGTCTTGGGTCACCCTGCCTTGGCTTTGTCCTTTGGGCTTTGGATTTGCAGATCCAAAGTCTCACTTCTTCTGTTTGAACTTTTGCTCGATTTTGATAGCGTATCGGTATGTTGCGCCGAGTGAGGAGATGTTCAAGAACTCCATCCCTTCCTGGATGTATCTGTGTAGGCAGCTGCGGTATTTGAGTACGAGATGCAGCTCAGAATATTTGATACCCAATTGTGTGCGAAGGGTATGAAAAATGTTTGTGAAATTCGGCACATCTTGGTCTCGTCCCTGCCGCAGTGTGGTTCATTTGATGTATTTGTCCTCATAGCTTTTGACAAGGTAGTACTACTCCTTTGATGGCATCCCGAAAGTCATTCCAAGTGGGTGCGACTGAAAACAGTCAGCCTGTACTTTCATCCTTCTGCTCGGAGTAGGTTCCCACCAGTCCTTGACGTGGGGGGCTGCTTTGAGAAGAGTGAAAACAATCTTTTCCCGACTTGAAAATTCATGAACAGAAAAATACCCATCTAGCAGATTTAACCATTTATCTACGGCATCTGCGTCTATTTGACCCTCAAAGATGGGGATTTCAAAATTAACTTGTACCTTAAAGGGTGTGGCATTTCTAGAATAGCTATTGGAAGCAGATGTGTCGCCTCTGGATAGCCACTGAAGGATCTGCGCAAAGCTATCCATCATCGCGTTCCTTTGCCGCTCAAGGGCTTCTTCGAGCAATATTTTGATAAGATCTCCTGCCCTCTCGTCTTTCTTCTCATCCGCCATGGGAGGCCATCGGGATTTGCGAGGCTGTTCTTGCAAAGGTTCGACCAGTTCAAGCCCTAACTCCTTATATCTCGACCGCGTTGGGGACATGCAAAGAAAAACAGAGAAAAAAGCAGACCGCTCTGATACCACTGATCTAGATTTAAACAGGAACGCAATAAAACACAGAGATAATCATAAAAACAGATATGCAGTGGAAATAATACTTCATTTCATTACTGTAAAATACTAAAATATGCTTACAAACAGAAATGGAAATAAACCAGCTAGGGCGATGGTAGTTTATCTCTGAGAAGAGATGTGGCGGCTACATGCCTCTGAACTATGTTACAATGAGGCTTGAAGGCCTATTTATTGTTTAGAAACAATGGAAAACCCTTCACATTCCAAAACCTAACCCTAGAAGATGAAATGTCAAACTGTGGGCCCCGTTTGGGTAAATTGGTACATCAACTTCCCAAGGTCGTAACTTTGGCATACGATCTCTGTTTGACGCGTACAATAGCTCATTAGAAAGATCTATCCGAGCACTACAACTTTGGGAAGGGACACATTCGTCCATGAACGCATGTTGCCCCCAGATTTCCCAAAAAATGTCGTTTAGGGCCTCAAAACGGCTCCGGAAGTTCAGGACCCGAAAAACTGATAAAAATAGTAAATTGTGCTACAATTTAGGAAACTGAAAAAATGAAAGAGATAGTTGTGGGGGTCCAAATGGGATAGGTGGGTGGCCACCAACATCCACCTGGATCAGAATTTTTTTTATAAGCAACTCATTTAGAAGAAAGAGGGAAGAATGTTTCTGAAGAAATTAGTGAAGTTCAAAGGCAAGGATAAAAAAGGAAAATGGAAGTTCAAAGGCAAGGATAAAAAAGGAAAATGGAAGTTCAAAGGCAAGGATAAAAAGGATTATTCAGTCAATAAAGAAGGATGAAAACCCACATGTAAACATTGTTCCAAAGTAGGCCATGATGAAGACCATTGTTGGAAACTTCATCCTGAGATGAGACCCAAAAAAGTTTAATAAAAAGGAGAAAGAAAATAATGCTACAACTACACAACATGATCTAGGATCTGATTCTAGAGATGAAACAAAAGTCATAGTCATGGGATTGAAAGGTAAGGATTCTTTTGCAACTACTAGTTCTTCTAACAAGCCCATTGAAATTCAAAATGAAAGAGAAATTATAGAGCTTTCCCATATTAGATTCGTCACAAAACATAACAAAGTAGATACTTTGTTTGATAGTGGATCAAAAGCAAACCTTTTTTCAAAAGACATTGTCAAGAAACTAAATTTGGAAACCATTCCTCATCCTAAACCTTATCATTTGGGTTGGGGTGTGACAATGCCAAACTGCAAGTACAAGAAAATGTTAAATTCGCCATCACTGCAAACTTTATTGATGAGGTAGAACTTGATGTGGTACCACTTGACATATGCAAGATTGTTTTGGGAAGCCAATATTTATATGACAATAAAGCCATCTTTCATCGCCATGAGAACAAGTATCATTTGTTTAAAAATGGGATTGAGTATATTGTTAGAGCACATCGTAAGAAGTTGAATTTGTCTCTTGTGAATGTAGGAAAATGAAGAGGTTTGTTAATGCTAGTCAAAATTTTGCATTGTTAATGATTAAACATAAAGATGTTGAGGAATCTAAAGCCTTCCAAGGATGTGATGCAGCATTAAAATTCGGTTTTGTTGAAGTTGTTAACACGTGTGATAAGATGTTTCAGGAATATAATGTATTGCCTCCTAAAAGAGGAAAACATCATGAAGTTCAATTGCAACAGGATGCATCACTTTTGAACATTCGTATGAGAAAGATGCCAGTGTTAGAGAATGAAAGGATCAAGAATCAGATGCAAGAGCTACTCGACAAAGGGAACATTAGTTATAATACATCTTCTTATGGGTCTCGTAATGTTTTGGCTTTGAAAAAGAATGGTGCATGGCGATGGTGATCACATTTGGTGAAAATTCAAGACAAATACAAGGCTAGACATGATAAGCATCGTGTTGACCACAATTTTTAGGTTGAAGATTAAGTGAGGCTTTACATCAGCAAAGAAAATCTTCAAGAAGAAAAGAACTTGAAATTGGGTATGCCTCCTTTAATTGAAGACCCAAGAGAGAATGTTCAGATTATTCAAATGGAAGTTTTCTCTCGTGAAAATCTTGAAGAATTGTAGCAAGATTCTATCCTTGATAGAAAAACAAGAACTTTAAGAAGACGAAACGTGAAGCACCTTCATATGAGGCTCAAAGGTACACATCTAAGCAAATCCAAATGGATTGAGGTTGGAAGGGTGAGGGAATGGTACCCTCATCTGTTTGTTGACTGAGAATAGTCTTTTGGAGGTCCAAAAGCTTCTAGTTGGGATGAGTGATCTAGAGGATTAGTAAAGTGCTCAAAGTTCAAAGTGTTCAAAAGTTCTTGAAACATGTACCAAAGCATAGATATCGATGAATTAAATCCAACACAGCTTGAATTTCTCAAAACCAATATGGTATGCTCCCGATATCACGTTCTTATCGTTTTCCTAAATAGGTAAACAATTTGTAGCTTGGATGTAGGACTGCTGACAGGGAATTCTGTACACTGACTGGCCAGGGTGATTGCACAATTTGACTGTACATTTGGGGCCAATGGTAGGTTTCCAAGTGGCCTCATCTGATTGGTCTGAGTTGGCAAGATTTGATTGGTCAATGGTGTTGTTTGAGGTCCAATGACAGGGTGCCATGTGGCCCAATCATGGGCTACCACGTGGCACCCCTATGACATGTAAAATTTTGGGTGAGGTCTAGCAGGCCTCCACAAGAATCGAACACAAGACCTCAAAACTAGCAACAGAACGCTCTACTACAACGCCACAAGTGTTACTTGTTAATACATAGTAGTAAGGTCGTATTTAAATTTTATGTAATTCGATGTTGGGGGATAGGGCCACGGATAAGCCCTAGACCTTGGTCACCTCACCACCCATGGGACCGCAGGTAGGTGGGAGCCAAGGGCTCTGGCTTAGCCCCGGCCCAAGATTCCAACACCCACAGGTTATAACCACTAGACTGCAACAATAACCTAGAGCGCAAACAGTTGAGGGGGCAGAACTTAAGGGACCAACCCATGGTCTAAATGCTACCATGGAACCATAATAGTTGCAACGGAGAGCTTGACGAAGTCTAGTGGTCGGGCGCCGAACTTTGCGCACCAACCTCGGATCACATGGCAACCATAGAACCAACTATTGCCAATGGCGCGGGGAGTTTGGTGACGGGTGCAGAAAATGGGATAAGCCCTGTGTTATATGGTGCTACAAAACCACATGTCAAAGTTTTGTGGGCTATGCCAATGGGGGCGGGTGGTTAGCCTTAGCCCCTGGATGCATGGCCCCATGTGGCCAATATTTTCCGCCATAGCCCTTATTGGGAATTTAAACAAGGCAACAAATTACACCCAATTTGGTGCGAATCTCACTTGCGCTAGGCGAAATTTTCGCTTGGCAGTTCTAGAAAAGGCAAATTCGTAGAATGGTGAGCAAGTCAATGCAATTTGTAGGGAAATTAGGAGGAAAACTTCTAGAGAGCATAACTTCTTCATTTTTTTGCCAAATTGAGCCCAAAAAGAGCCCAGTTGGGGGTTGTTTACTGTCCTGGAGCCATTGGAGACATAATTTTTACATTATGAGCACTATAAATCCATGTAAACACAAATATGAGCACTTAATGAAAGAGGCCCAACATTGGAAGCTAGACCGGGAAATGTAACCTAGGAGAGGAGTGAACTCCTTTATCATTTTTGTTGTTATGTGTTTCTAATATGGTATATTTGTCTCTGTTTATGCTGTTAACTAAGTTTTAAAACCATTATTTTATGTATTTTTCAAAGTGATCCATTGCCTAAAATACATAAAATTTTACTTGCAAATTTTTCTATCACCTCAAGTTGGCATTACAGATCAGTGGATCTTTTATTATGTGGAGGAAAAAGTATGTGTGGGAGAACGGGGTCCTTTTCATAGTGAGTACTCTGGCACTGACAGTACTCTGGTCAATGATGCTATAATTGATGCGGTTAGGATGGCGGGGACGGGGGGGAGTTGAAAAAACCTCGAATTAATATTATTATGTTTGCTTGTGTGGAGATTTTGTTGTGCAAAGGATGGAGTATGTGTGGGAGAAAAGGGGTATTTTTGTTACTGCTATGTTCAATTATGCCAAGATTGATGTAGTTGCAGGTTATTTCCATGTGCAGAGATTTTACTGTGCGAAGGACAAAGTAAGTGCAGGAAAAAGGAGTATGTGCATTTTTTAGAAGACAAGTGATTTCAGATCTTAGATGTCAATTTTATGTCATTTATGTAATAATTATAGTAAACCATTGCACTATAAAAGCTACTCATATTATTCAATATTAAATAAAATGTGTTTTCAATCCATGTGAGAAAGAAGTGTTCTACAGTAAAACGAATAGGTGAACCATGCCATGAGTTACCTCACCAGGGACTATAGAATTGGTCTTGCAGTCAAGTTGCATTGACTGTGCATTATTTGGTTTTGTTTTTTCAATTTTAATATTAATATGACTGTTAAGCATTAATTAATTTATCAATGCTAAGTGTGATTTCCAATTTTTTGCATCTTCGTAACTATTACTATCTCGACAAATTTTTTGCATATAACACACTTGTCCTTTCTCACATGTTATAGTACTGAATGCTTCCAATAGTTTGCACATTACTTGTTACCATTATAATACTTACATAATAAAATATGTTATGAACACTAATGTTATACTGCACAAATAACAAGTACAATATACGATATTAAATTTGATAAATGAAAATTGATATTGTATATTGGCTATCAAGTGATTGTGTGGCATTAATAAACGCTCTGCACTCACACACGTGTTCTGAGAAAAAATTATTCAAAAGCATTTAGTACAAAATGCGAAGATCCACACAATCAAAGCTTGAAAGCTTCTTCAACACAATGAACTTCCTCTGCACTTCTGTACATTTCCTAATTTCATAAAGATAACCATAAACAAAGCTTTTGGTCAATGATCCAAGAATCGATGTGGTTGTAGGTTCTTTGCATAGGCTCAGGAAAGGAGGGGCCGGGGAGGCTGAACAAATCTCCAATTAATATTGTTATGCTATGTGCGGGAGAATGATCTGAGACTTCCAGAACGATTCAAATTTTCAATGAACAAAATTGTTTGCACTCTACATAACCTTTACTCAATTGACTAGTGATATTTATGAATACAGAGATATGCATTATTTATAATTAAAATATTTCAAATAGAAATTTGGATTATTTCATACTAAAATATTAGTAATAAAAGCATATTTGTAATTAAAATATTACCAATAATATCATGTGGGTCCACTGCTTGCCTCGGTGTTATTGTGAAAAGAAAATATGGATTATTTAATACTAAAATATTGTCAATGAAATCCTTTAGTGCAGAGTGCAGAGATATGCACAATCAAAGCTTGAAAGCTTCATCTGCACAAAGGACTTTTTCTACACTTCTACATATGTGTCTAATTTAAAAAAGATAACCATAAGCAAAGATTTTTCTCAATGATACGATACTTGATGCGGTTGCATGTAACTGATTATTGATATCTATAAAAGATAGAGATGTCCAAAGAGTTGTTCCAACAAAAGGAAATACAGAGATATGTATTATTTATAACTAAAATATTACCAATAATATCGTATGGCAAGTATACATTATTTAATACTAAAATATTAGCAATAAAATCCTTTAGTGTGAAGTGCAGAGATCCGCACAATGAAAGTTTCCTCGCATAATGGACTTGTATGAGAATGTAGTGTAGATATTATTCAAGAATATATCATTGCAGACGTTTATGGTTCTTGTTCCACACACCATCATTCTGCATATATTTGAAATCGTTATGTTGTCATTTCCAACCGACCTATAGAATGCGGAGATCCGCACAATGAAAGCTTGAAAGCTTCCTCTGCACAATGGACTTTCTCTGCACTTATACACATGTGACGCACTATTTTTAACTTTTTTCAATGGGGACAGTTCCAAATCAAGCATCAATGTGGACATAATGTTGATTGGTTCTCTCTAATAATAATACAAAAGTTGGCACAGACATTGAGATGGGTTATAATGCAAGGCTTTGGACTAGCCACTTAGACACAATACGTGTGAAATAAGTAATTCTAAGTGTCCAATACACATTTGACAACAGGGTGAGGGCCACGATAATTCTAGCATGGAAATGCAATGGTGTGGATGAATTTAGCTCCACCCAATGAACTTATATTCATCTTGTGTGGATGGTATTTTTAGCGACACTGCCACACAATGGAATTTATCTGCACTTCTGCACATATGTCGCACTCTTCTGAACTATTTTCGTTGGGGAAAATTCCAAAGTAGTGCATCCATGTGGACATAATGTCTCCAATAAGTAATTCCAAAAGTTAGATACATTGATTAGTTTTACACGTGGACTGGTTGTCTCCAATAATAATGTGAAAGATAGCACAGACTTTGAGGTGGGTTATGGTAAAGAGAAAATGCTAGGATTTGAATTGGCCACGTATACATAGTACGTGTCAAACAAGTAATGCCAAGTGTCCAATACACTTTTGAAAACAAGGTGAGGATTGCAGTCATTCTAGTGTGAGTACGGAGACTTATGTTCCTTTCTCCACAAAAAATCCTTCTACACATATTTGAATGTGTTATGTTGTCATTTCTTTAATATATAACATGGTTTTTATTAAAATAATAACTATTCAAATAAGCATGCTTTTTATTAAAATAAGAAATATACAAATATTTTTTTAATTATTATTTAGGAACATATTTCACAAGGAATGCTTCCTCCCCATAACATATGGGACCCACATCAATTAATAACAGTTTTGAATATCAATAACTAGACAAAAGGTGTTACTGAATGCAAATGTAGTTGTGCGGAGAAAATGTGTGTGGAGGAAGTTGTGTGGAGGTGGTTGTGCAGAAGACGTTGTGCAGAGGGAGCGTGTGCCGAGAAAAAAATGCTTGTGTAAAGAGCTTCCACTGTGTGGAAATCTTTGTGCGGAGATAATAAATTAATTAGAGGGATGATATGGGTTGTGGGAAAGAGAAAATGCAAGGCTTTGGACTGGCCACTTAGACACAGTACGTGTCAAAAAATTAATATTAAGTGTCCAATACACATTTGACAACGGGGTGAGGATTGCGGTCATTCTAGTGTGAGAGGAGGTTTATGTTCCTTGCTCCACACATCCTCCTTCTGCACACCATCCTTCCACAAATATTTGAAAGTGTTATGTTATCATTTCAAAGCAAGACAATCCACCTCCGACCCAACTATAACATTGATTTTTTAAAATTGTTAAATCTAATGACTAATATCTATATGGCATAATTTTTATTAAAATAATAAATATATGATGATGATGATGATGATGATGATGGTTAACGTCCGTTGAGACCAAACATTGGTCTATCGAACCTAAAGAAACAAATTATTTATTTTGATTTAAGATTTTATTCCTATGCTCAAAAATCTTGGAGAGAAGCCTCCCGAGCTCACTGTAATTTTGACATTGTAAAAGGCTAGGAAGGTCAGTATTGTAACAAAGATTGTGAAACTGAGATCTAATGTGGTTGTACGCGGGGCACTCTAAGAGGAAGTGGCTTTCATCCTCAATGTTCCTATTCTCACATATTTGGCAGATCCTTTCCATCCATGGCGTTTTAGGAACTGCCCAACGACCTGTTTCACTATGAAGCTCATGAGAATTTGTTCTAATCTTTGCTATATTAATTTTCTTCTTTGAGCTAGTTAAAATAGAGAGATACTTTTGATCTTCTAGGGTGGGGTTGATGACCTTCTTATAATAACTTAATTTTCTTTTAGCCGCTAAATCTTTCTCACACCACATTTTTTCTTTGAACTTAGAAGTAACAATATCTTTAATGTTATTTATGTTTTGCAGTGCATCATTCTCATTGATCTCCCAATAGTTTAACCACGCCCTTGTGTCTTTATGCCACCCCCGATTGAGCCTTAGGTGGTTTTGGCTGGAATTTAAAGCTAGCTTAGGAAGTCTATGATCGTCTATGTTATTGAGTTTGTGCTTGTACAGTAGAAACCTAATCATAGCTAGGCTCTCAATAGGGGAAATACCTACTTCTATAAGGAGAATAGGACAGGGTGTATACAAACTTTTTTTTCAATTATTATTTAGGAACATATTTTATAAGGAATGATTCCTCCCCAGGAAATCTAGGACCCACATCAATTAATGACAGCTTTGAATGTCAATGGATGACCAAAAGGCAATATTGAATATGGATGTACTTGTGCGGAGAAAGCGTGTGTGGAGGAAGCTGTGTGGAGGGTATGTCTGAGGAGCATAAAAAGTAAAACCTTAACATTATTTGAGAATTAACCCATGTTAGAGAGGTTACAGAGGAGAGTAGAAAATGTTAAAATAGAAATAAAAAATTAAAAGAGTTAGAGTAAACCAGAGGATTTTTATTTAGAAATAAAGTAGTTAAAGTGAATTTAAAAGATGGATGATGATGAAAAGTATAATGATCGGATTTAAATTGTGTTATTTCATGTAAAATCATTTTAATGTTCTGTGATAAACTTGTGAATGTAATAATCTTTTGACTGAGAAATAAATCATTTAAATACTTATTATTATTTATTTTTATTTTATGATTTTTTTTATCGAAAGAAAAATATATTTGATTATTGTTAACTTTTTTTGTTTTCATTTTTTTCACCTTTTAATTTGTAAATAAGAATGGGATTGTTGGAATTTTGCTAGATCTAGTTAACAATTGTTTTCTGAAGAACTCCAATCAACAATCTAGTCTTTAGTAGAGATGTCACAGGTGGAATTTAAACCCAATTATGAAGGATAAGGACTTATCTCCCCTACCACTCAAGTTAGACACAATTAGAAATATCAATGTAACCGAACACCCACCCTCAAGCCCATAAGAAAGAGTGATATATTCTTCATTTATCATAAAGAGCTTCAATCAATAATATACCCACAAACTATGAACATTTCACAAGTAGGATTTGAAACTACATGAGGAGGATAACAATTCTTCTCAACTACCCAACTAAACTCATCTACATTTGACTATTATAAGCTTATAATAAATGAGTTAATGTCTTAATTATCATTAGCTTTGAGGTTCAAAAAAGGTTAGTATTTTCTAAACATATTATTGATTTAATTATTTTTATGGTACCTCATTAATGTGCTAATGTTATTATATTAGAAATTGGGAATACAGATTAATTTTTTATTAATATTCAATTACAAAAATATTGTACAATCATTCATTTTTATATTGGTTAGTAATTTGAACCTCACTTTTAATATTTAAGAGAATATATTACTTCAAGAAAAGGCCATAGATGGCCCCGTGCTTTGTCCTCATGTATTCCTTTTCTTTAAAGTTATTTGTAGTTTTGAAGAAATGTGGATGTATCACGAAGATAATTGATTGATAGAGAGAAAGCCAACTCTTGATATCATCAATTGTTTTAAATACCAAATAATATTAAAATAAATAAATAAGGATGTCTAAGTGTCATTAGTGGAATTTAAACACAGTTATAAGTATGAGAATTGTGATTTAAAGTATGATATTATGTTGAATGTATGAGCTAAGGCATAAGCTAAATTTATACCATAAGTCATATTTTGACCTAACTATTGATCTAAAATTTGGCATATTCACACCAGCAATGTCCCTTGTTAAGTTCATAGGTCCACCAAGCTAAAGGGCCTAATTAGAATGTCTTCTATTGAAATTAGAAAATGCTCTAATTATGGCCTAAATATCATAATGTAGATATGAATTATGAAATGCAACTAATGTGCAAATGCAATATGCAATATCATATGAAGCTAACTAAATCCTAACTAAGAGTGGTAATACAAGCTAACAATGCAACTGGTAGCAATGGGAATAGTCTATCATTGCCATCAGAAATTGAACATAAGTCATATCCTTTGTAATGACTCTCAAACTAGTATGATCCAACTACTGGGATCACTTCCTTATATAAACAATCAAATGAAATGAAACATGATCAGACATATAATATTAGGAAGTGTAGTGTATCAGCTACAAGTATACGCAAATTCAAGGCTTTTAGTAAATGGGAATAGTCCATGAGCTACCAAGCGACGCCTTGCTTCATATTAGATGTTAGTTGGAAAAAGATAAGAGATTCATAAGAAAAGTGGTGATAGACATGATAAATTCTTATAACCCATAAGTACCAAGAGAGCTAGGAGAGGTGAGAATAGTCCACAACAAAGCCCAAATTGACAAGAGCATCAAAGACTAGCTAACGGTGGTCTCTCATTAACATATAAATATAACCTACAATGCCCAAAAAAGAACTCCCATTTGCTTGAGTGAGAAGGTTCCTCTTATTATTTTTTCTAATGACTTTTATCCCTTCAACTACTTAGACTCCTAACCTTCCTATTCTATTTGACGTTGTCTTCATCCTAAAATGTCTAATAAGGATATTATTTTAATAAAATATTCAAAACTACAACTATCCTACATTCATGAATGTTTGTAAGTAATAATTATTTCTCTTGTGCTTACAAGCCAAAGATGGCTTTATTCTTTATATATTACATTTTGGTGACCTATAAGTTATAGGTCTCTTTCTCCTCTATATCTGGGACTTACTCTACCTTAAAAACATATTCTTTCCATTCTCTTTTGATTGGTCTTTTTTTATGGAGGTTGTTTAATATTTTCCCTTGTATGATCCTTCCTCTAATATTCTTTTCTTCTTTTCTTCTCCAATATGTGACTTGGAAATGTACATAACCATTCATCATATTTTCAAATTACCAATTAACCTCCTTAACATGATCTTGGTAGCATCATATAAGTTGTGAGAAAATCCACCATAAGGAAGTGTTGGTACTATGGATTTGAGGTTTCCAAAATGAAAGCATTTTTGCTTCAATAGTGGTGTTCAAATTTCACAAATTATTAGATAATAAGTTTCATTATGTCATGGTAACATAAATTTTTACACATGCATAATTGTAAACTAAGAAATACAAACTTTTGTCTAATAATTTTAATATATAAATTGTGCATTAATACAAAATTATATTAATTAATATATTAACAATGATTCTATTAATGGTTTTCACATAAAACCATCTCATACTTTTCAATTAAAAAAAATTACTAAAACTATACATAAAATACAAAAATTTTAAACATAACATACCATTAATCCAACTAACATTCACAAAATACTTAAAATGAAACAAAAAACCATTAAGAGTTAGCTTTTTAATATCATAATGTTTGAATTCAAACCTTTAAATTTGAAATTGTTGTAAAGTGCAACCATCACCATTTTGGCAAAATCCATAAAGTAAAGTAAGAGAATCTTGTTAAATGTAAATGTAAAGAGGAACTAGTAAAGTTAACTAATAAGATACTAGCAACCAGGGTTAGTAGAGTCATTTAAAAAAAAAAAAAAATCTTATAAAAAAGCATATTATTAATTCTTATAATTTTCATAATACCATCGCAATCTTGTAAGAGATGATAATGAGAGCAAGATATAAGATATCATTTTCTCCTCCTAATTGAATTTATGCAAACTCGCATATAATTGTTGAATTTATGCAAACTCACAATTTACATATTAGTAAATTTTGGATTTATCAAAAACCAAATTCCACAAATTCAAATTTTACATTTTAAAATTGTAAAAAAAATGACAACTTAAATTATTAAGATTTAATTCATGATAAATACATAGTTTTTTTTTGGAGTAAACCCTTACTAGGAAATTTGAACCTGAAAATTCATAATATAAGTTTCTTTTCAGGGGTAAACACCTATTCAGAAATTTAAAAAACTCATAATATCAAAAATCAAATTCCACAAATTCAAATTTTACATTTTAAAATTGTAAAAAAATGACAACTTAAATTATTAAGATTTGATTCATGATAAATACATAGTTTTTATTGGAGTAAACCCTCACTAGGAAATTTGAACCTGAAAATTCATAATATAAGTTTTTTCTCAAAGGTAAACACTTACTTAGAAATTTAAAAAACTCATAATTTACATATTACTTCCTATCATAGTCATTGTGAATTAAACTACCTTTAAATTTAATAAATACAAAATTAAAATAAATATGAGCTATTTTATTTAAATTACCATTTTGATAAATAAATTATAAAATAAAAAATAAAAATATTTATAAATTCTTATTTTCTATTTTAAAATCTAAGTTAAGCCATAACGAGCATCTACCTTTAATCAAGTAATGCTTTAAAATAGTGTTAGAAACTACAGACATATGAAATCCTAAACTATAATATTTGGATGACAAGACCAATTTAAAGAATCTCTACACAAATGAGGGAGTGCTTTGGGATAATGGAGGGATCTAGGTGTTGATTAATGGAAACTTTGACTCAGAGAAAGTAAGGAGAGATATAATCGATGTGTATATAACCACGTGATAATTGGATTAGAAACGCAATTCCAAAAGGACACTCTGATTCAAAGAAAGTAGGGATATATATATATATATATATAAAAGCAATGTGTACATCATAATTGGATTAGAAATGTAATTCCAAAAGGACACTTTGATTCGAAGAAAGTAGGGATATATATAAGCAATGTGTATATAACAATGGGATAAGAAATGTGATGGCTTGTGATAAGTCAAATTCTCCAGGACAAGAATGGTGTAGATACATGAATTAACTTATGAAGTAGTTGTCTCAAACAATTTCCATATTGTATACTTTGTAACCCAAATAAAAGATGCATGTGCCATTATACATATAATTTATATTTAAAAAGAAAAAGAAAAAAAAGTCATATTAAAGATACATGTGCAATTATACCTATAATCTTATATTTAAAAAGAAAAAGAAAAAAAATGAAGTTTGTACCATATAGATGCTTCTACTTTATATAGATCATCTAAAGGAGAATAAGATGCACCTATGGAAACGTTGGAATTAATTGAATGAAAATATTGGAAAACTTAAACGTTGGAATTAATTGAATGAAAATATTGGAAAACTTTCTTCCCACACATGGTACTTGGTACCTTAGACTTTGACTAATAAAGTGGCTACATTCAAAGCAGGGTTCAGGATTTGTAGAAATTGTAATGAAAGAGTTAGCTGTGGACAGCCTTTTGCAGTGTAGTGTTATGTCATTTTGGAGATGGTAACGCCCACACACATCACCATCCATCTCATAATAAAATAAAGAGGGAGATGCAGACAGCCATAGTATTCTGGCTGGCCGGCAGAAGGTTCATGAAATGTAATTAATACCATTATTATTTGTTACAAGATGTATTGTGTTGAAAGGGTGTCTGGTTAGAAGCCAGAACAAAGAAACGGTAAAGCATTTAGGAAGGCGCACATGCATGCACATGAGGCAGAAGTTGACTGACTGCTCATTAAACAATTAATCCCACAGGCACAGGCACACAAAGAAGCTCACTGACTGCTCATTAAATAATTCCCATATGCATATGAGGTTGTTGTACAGTGAGAGGTAGAAATTAGTATGGCGTACTAACTGCATCATTATTTCTAGAACAACAACATGCAAATCTCTCACCAGCTTTTCAGATTAATCGCTTATTGATGGAATATATGTATATATATTATAGATTCATGTATCTGCAGTTCGGCCGCGACCATAATGTTCTCCATGGTTGTAGAAGTAGGTAGCTGCCCTGAAGTGCTGAGCTCTAGGGAAGCTCAGGCTTCAAGTACATGTAAAGAGGCTACTGCATTCATGAAAATAATTTGGAGAGCCAGAGCTCGGAGCATCCATAATTAAACAATGTAGTGGCTCTCAGTCCCCAAGAAACACACAACTAATTTCGTAGAATATCATATTTAACAGGTATAAATGCCTCAGCAGCTTTTCACAAATTTGTTGGTGTAGAATATTATATTTAACTGGTATAAATGCCTCAGCAGCTTTTCACAAATTTGTTGGTGTAGAATATTATATTTAACAGGTATAAATGCCCCAGCAGCTTTTCACAAATTTGTTGGTGTGAAGAGGAGAGGAAAACGTCTAGCAAACAATCATAGTATTAAAAAATTATGAAAATCAAACAATTACGTTAATTTATTAATAAAATATTAGATTATTACTATGTTGTATGAGTTTTTGGAATGTGAGAATGTTGGGAATTTGGGTACAGTTTTCGGGAACGGCTAGAGGTTTCCCCAAATTTTACAGAAACAGCCAGTAATATTATATAATAAAAAAATTAAAAATATATTTTTAATTATATTTATATAATAACCAAAATTAATATGGGCGAACGAGGGTTTTCGAATGGCGCTGCAAGGTCGCACCAGGAACGCGGTCAACCGGGGCTCGAAGGACCTGCCTCCAGCTCGCGAAGAAAGTCTGAAGGCCGCATACAAACGACAGATCTTAGAACCCAGGCAGCAATCAATTGTTACGCTGACGGAAGGAGTTTTGTTAGGGCCGAAAGCGGTTATGGCTGCGGCCCTGCGGCTCGAAGAGATCTGGACAGTGAGAGCCAACGTAACCTTCAACGCCGCCGGATCAGTGCATAACGCCGAAGGAACAGTGAGAGCAAGGCTCAGATCTGCAAAATCGATCACAGTGCCACGGATCTGGCTTCCAAATACGGCGGATCGATCATCGACGGCAGAGATCCGGACGGTAATGAGTGAGGGTGCCCCAGATCTATCATGGCGGCCACTAAAACCACCACGGACGCCTCCAGAAGTAGAAACAAAGCCCATCAACGCGGAAGACGGGTATGTAATCCCCAGATCCGCCATCGATCCACCAGATCCGGACAATAAACAGACAAATAAGAGCTTGGGTAAGGCAGATCTGACAAATCTGAAAATATTCATTAGATCCGTAGACGGAAAACACTATTGCATTCAATCCAAGGAAGGCATGGAGGTTCTGGAGGTAAAAAAACAGATCCAGAATAAACTGGGCATTCCGATATCACACCAAAATCTTTTATTTTCAGGACATTGCTTGCAGGATCTACACACCCTTCAACATTATGGAGTTGCTAATGATTCAACTATCATCCTCAACTTGAGACTCCGAGGCGGATGCAAGGGAACTACCTCAAAAAACACAGGTTCTTTCCGTGATGCAGTCAAAGGGAAAGATCCAATGCAACATAAACCAACACCCACAGCAGAGCTTCCAGGGCCCTATATCGTGGAACAGAGGCCAGAATCACCCATGCTCACTGTATCACTGCCTGAGGTAACAGATCTGTATACGGATTTAATGCAAAATGTCGTTATTTGCAGATTCAATGGTTACTGGCCCAAAGCTGATGCACTACATCAATGGGTTTTTTCTTCATGGACACCCAAGTGTGAAATATATCTATGCCCTAAGGGTTTCTTCATAGTCAGATTCAACACAGAACTGGAACGAGACAGTATCATCAACCAAGGGCCTTGGTTTTGGGGCAATGCTGGCCTCTTTATCACCCCCTGGTTCTCGGACTTTGATGCTAACAAAATGGTTGTATCGACAATGCCAGTTTGGGTAAGGCTTCATAACCTCCCGCTGCACTTCTGGCATCGGAAGGCATTAACAGCCATTGGGAATTCCTTAGGAAAACATCTTAAAATAGATGAGGACAGAGCCAACCGGGGAATCTTCACATATGCCAGAATATGTGTCGAGGTGGATCTAAGCCAAGGGCTTCCAGATCACATCACACTAAACTTCAACAATTCATTGTGGACACAACAACTTGATTACGAGAACACGGCATTCAGATGCCGCAGCTGCATGCAGACAGGGCACCTACAATATGCATGTCCTCTGTCCAGTAAGGAACCTAAAGGGAACAAGAAACAACAGAAGAAACCAAAGGGCTGGCAGCATACAGAACCACTGGAGGAGGAAGCACTGAACACGGAACCCACAGATCTACAAGGACCACAGGACAAAGCAATGGAGGAAAACAACGAAGAACCCACATTGGAGCCAAACAACTTGGAACGGCAGCAAGATCTACAGCTGGAAATAAGCGGAGCCAAAAGAGCACACAGCCCCGAAGGATCTGACTCAGACAAAGAACAATCAGTGTATACAGGGGAAAACCAGCTTGCCTTAATTGCACCCACTCCCAACGCGGGAGTATGGCGCAAAGTAGAAAAGAAAAAAGGAAGGAAAATATAGGCCTGTAGACACAACTTTTTCTGTTGGATTCCTGTATTTACAGGAACAGTTTTTGACCTTTTGTGTTTTATTCTGTTTGCTGCCTGTCATCACAGGAACAGCCATATGCATATGCTTCAAGCATCTACAAAATGTAATTTTATCAATATGAATAAAATTACGACTTTTTCCTAGGGGAAAAAAATAGCCAAAATTAATATTAAATCAAAATATTCAAGTATTAAAATCAATTTAATTATATAATTTCTCTTATATATAAATATATTCTCTAGGTGTCTCTCTCCCTTAGTCTCTCCTTTATATATATATATATATATATATATATATATATATATATATATATATATATTAAAATGTCAAGTTCATTATGAGTTCTCTGACACATGACTAGTGTTTGAAACAATCTGCCTTAAAAATACAAAGGAACAATTTTACCTATGTTTCTCTAGTTATTCTTAAGAGAAAAAGTAAACCAACTCTAATGGTTAAGAATTCACTGCCACATACAATATGCACACAATCTTTTGTGATATATATACATAAACAACAAAATAAATACTCATCGGCATGACATCCCAGATATCGCCCTTACATTGAGGTGCCACACGCTTCCTTAACTCATCAAGAGATTGCTCCAGTTTCTCATTTAAGGATATCAATGTTAAGGATGTCTTTGGCCTTTCTTCCTGCGGAGGTTTCAACAAAGGCTCATGTTTTGTGGGCAGTTCAACATATTTGTCTACATGGTTTGTATTCCCCAACCACAGGGAACGCCAGAACTCCAAAAAAAACAGTCTGCTCCCAGAACTTTCCCAAGCTCCCATTGCAGCTCCCACTGAAAAGGGAATGTTCCCATATAGTTCCAAAGCTTCCAGGAGTGTGGGAACCAATGGAACGAATTTCCCACCTCTAGGGAGCAGTTCTCGTGTACCAAAGGATTATTATGTTTATTGTTGTATTTATTTCAAAATAGTTGTCAGTTTTTTTACTTTTCAATTTAATTTAAAAATCATGTTATTTTACTATATTTTTCTTGTTACATGTTTTACACAATGAGAAACCCATCATAATCAAGAGTGAGGAGAGCTATCCACCTCCAATTACATCCAAGGAGGACAAGCTCTTAACCAAGTAAAAGTATGGCATATTTAAATGTATAAATATATATGTTTAACTCATAAATTAATTCTCACCCAATTGAAAAAGTCATGTTATTTTAGTGAGGAGAGCTATCCACCTCAAATTACATCCAAGGAGGACAAGCTCTTAACCAAGTAAAAGTAGGGCATATTTAAATGTATAAATATATATGTTTAAGTCATAAATTAATTCTCAACCCAATACGAGGGAGATATGTTATTATTATTATTATTATTGCTATCCACCTCGAATTGGTGTATGAGATCCTCTTGATTGTTAATTCTATGAAGGCATACATACTCTACCCCCTCTGGTTTTGAACCTTTGACCTCTTAGGAGGAAACATGTGCTTTTAACCATTACGCCCACTCTATGTGATTTCATGAGTGCGCAATGTGGAATTAATACATGTCTCTTAAAAACACACACACCCTAAATAAAAGAACAATGTAGGTTCTAATAAAAACAAAAGTGACTAAGCATATTTGGTTAGTTTTATTTAAAATCAATATAAAATATCAATAATTTCATTCTCATTGTGCTTACTTAGTTGGTTGTTAATATTAAAATATACTATTGGTGAGGTAAGTGTCTTGATCTTTATTGCATCTATAGATAATCTACAATCCAATATGAGGGAGATGTTGTCACATAACATTACATTTAAAAAAATAAAATAAGACTTATATTAACAAATTTAAAAATATCAATAACAAAAAAATAGTGTCTTTCATAAATAAAATACTTCAATGTCCACCTTAATTTTACATTAACACTATATAGACGCTATATAGATAGATAAAGTAATTGAAAGTATTAAAATAATTATTATTATTATTTTTTAGTACAGGGAGATATGTAATTCCTTCACTACGTAATAAAGTTGACAAATGGCATGTAAATTATAAATAAAATATTTCAATATCAACTATGTATATATTATATAAAACGAATGGAAATAAAATAAAAAAATCTTATACTTCAAACATTTTATTAGTGTTTTGCTCAAAATTACTATATATCTATCTTAACTCCAAATCTATCAAGAGTACAAATGAATTATATTTTGAGGAATTTCCATTATTTTGATAAAAAGAAAAGGGTCAAAACCAAAATCCTTGGACATAACAAGAATAAAAGGTGATTCATCTATACTATGTTATTTTTAAAAAAACTATTTAGATAAGCATGGCTTCTAATCCTAAATCTTTGGTCATTCTATGTTAGTGACATAGTTAAAAATGCATCAACCTTTGAAGAAGCTAGTATGTCCAAGCTAGATAGTTTTCAAAAAAAATATATGCTTTAGTTAAAATATTAGTTCTTTACTGAAAATTTCATATCAAATATTAAGTAAAGTGATTGGATGTCTACTAGTAATCAATTTAGCTTCAGCTTTGGGATAAACCTCATAACCTATTTATTGGTATATTTCCTAGTGTTTAATTATGTACTACTTCCCTTTAATCTTACAAAATGTTAAGTTGAAACAAAGTTAATGTGACCTTATATTGACTTTCAAAAGATCAAGCTAAAAGAAAAACTATTTTGGTCTTATATAACTCTCATAAATACATATGAAGGTTGGATGACCTATCATTCCATTTTCATCATAAATACTAAGTGCATCCAAATTCAACTCTTAATCATAATAATATTGATGTTTCATTGCATCTAATGTGGAACAACGTAAATGTAGTTTTGCATAGACACCATATGTTCTCCAATAATTCCTTGAAACTAATCTGATATTTTATGATGATTGGAAAAAACTTTTTCAGTCTCCTCCATGTATGTTAGTTAGGTGCCTAACTACAATTTTGAGGGCTTCCCCTTGGTTAGGAGTAAATTGAAATTTTTGAAACATCTTTTCGAACTTTCTATTATATTTTCTTCCTTCATTCGCTTGTTAATGGTAATCTTCCCTTAGATCCCTAGAGAAAAGTAATGACCAGATTGATCCCTAGAGAAAGTAATGACAAGATTGATAACATCTTCCCACTAAGCTATCCACCCTTATCCCCTCTTAGATTTTACATAAGGTTCTATATCTACTCAATAGCGACAATACATGTAGGATTTTTTTAAGTAGGACACGTTAGTAAAAAACTAGTACTTTTTCATTTTTACTTTTATGTATCCTCATGGAATAGAAAAAACAATGGGCTTATGATGAAAAACAATGAGCTCTCCCAGACTTTAAATGATGATCCTTCCATCATAGTCAAACGAAAATATTTATTTCTTAATTAGCATAGCTTGATCGATACATATATAAAGGTTATATTGCCTTTATAAAAGTTATAACAAGTGAACCAAATCAATATAGAATCCTTGTTACAACGGAATCTATTGGGATCATAGAGCATCACCCTAGCCTTCAAGCCTTTTCAATTATTATTTGCTCCCTTGGGGACATTCTAAAAGGGAGTAAAGCTTCCTTGTCATCATGTGTATCAACCATCATTAAAATTGCCGCATGCCAACCAATTGACCTCTACAATATCATAACCAAAAAACCCTAAAGCGTCACTTTCCATCTACATCGTTTGTAGCAAATGTATTAGCTATCCCAAAGCCAAAGCCATGCAAATCAAACAAAGTCCACATTAGGTAATACGAAGGGTCAAACCTATGGCAAATAACAATAGAAGTACATTCAGGGGATATCCCAAAGCCATGCAAATCAAACAAAGCCCACATTAGGTAATACGAAGGGTCAAACCTATGGCCAATAACAATAGAAGTAAATTTAGGGGATACTAGAGTGAGAGTCCCAACTTTTACTTCTGCATGGTTAGTATAAAACATGGTAGCACTCATGGAAATTACATTAAGGGTGGTTTTAAACATTAAACTAATAACTTTTACTTCTTACAAATAAAAAATACATGGGTCTAAAAGTACTCCAAGAACTCTATAAATCATGCACCATGCATTTACGATAGGGTTCATGTAGATCCCATAAATTCCTTGATACAAGCTTCATTCGGTAGCTTCAATATTAAAGTACATCATCTTATTTTTTCTTTAGGCATGCTAATGAGTTGAAGATGTTAATTAAATAACCATTAATATTTAAAAATAAAAATAAAAAAGTTGTTTAGAGTTTTTTTCTCTGGCCTTTTTAAGTATTGAAGAAACCTTTGTAGCTAAATAGGATTTAGAATTATGGAGACCAAGCTCTGTGACTAGACACGAAAGAGGAAGTGGGGTTAGAGGGAACAGCACAATCATTTTCCATAATTAAGGTAGCAAGTTTTTTCCTAGCTACTTTAGGGATAACGTTAAGGGCCAAATCAACTTTATAATCTTGTATAGTTATTTTCCTTCTTCATCAATTGTACCAACCTTCATTATCTATGTTGAGAAACATTTTTCAACCCTATCCTTCTAAAGGAAAAATGGATTGTGAATTAAAAGGCTATATCTTTAACATCAAAGGATATTTGTCAATCATATGATTCGTCCTCTAGCTTTTGAAATGAGTATTTAAGATGTTGACATATTAGACTAGTTGATGCAGAACAATTACCCCTACATAGATATAGCCAAAATCCTTAAGGAATTTTGACAAGTTAACTCTAATACATGCCATATTTTGTGGTTGTGGGCTGAAGAAAAAATAGTTAGCTCAAGATATTTAAACTTACCGATTGATGCATAAATGTAATATAGGAATTCTGAGAACTACAAAGGAAACCCTAGGAAGAAACTAATAGGTAGTATGTTTATGCTTTGTTATCACCTTGAAAGTAATTTCCAGCCAAAGAAAAATGTTAAACTAAGTTGTTCCTGAGTTACTTCTTATGAATGGGCAAGATTAGGATTATTCAACCCTAATGAAATGGTACAATTGCGTGAATCACCCATGGAGAATGAATCATGGCACCTAGACAAAAAAAAAAAAAAAAAAATTATTAGAATAGATCCAAAGGTCATGGGTATTAATATCGGGGTAATGACTTACCTATTCAAATATAGATTAAGAAAAACATTTGGTTAAGTTTTATGTATAGTATAGACAATCATTCATGGGGATTTTATACCCCTTTTATCGAGGTCTTGATAACAAACTCAAGTGTGATAATGTCAAAAAAAATCTTGAATAAGATATGATACTCCAAAGTATTGTAAACAGAGAAATACTACCCTATTCAATTCTAGAAGAAAAAAGAGAGATGGTGCACATATTCCCATGGTCCCTCAGGACCAGTCATCACTTCTAGGATTGCCTCAATATATGGCCAACAAATAACAAGAGAGTCCATTAAAAGGGTAAAATTAGCATCGCAAGTAGAAAACATACCAAGATCCAATTATTTCACTAGAGATGGAGTTGGATTAGATTCAACAATGTTGTTAATGATAGCTTGATATGTGATTTCCATTGCAGACAAAGGAATAGTGATTCCTACATGCCGAGCTTCTTTAATCATGGTAGACAGAGAAGACCCATGTATCCTTGAAACAAGAGGTACAAAAATAATAAGTTTAAATTATCTACACATAATTAGAATAAATGGTGTTTATATACACAATAAGGGATGTAAAATTAATTGTTCCCATAAGTGGTGGGTACATTCCAACCCCAAAATTGTTGGAGGCCTTTTAGGACTGATACACCAAAGGGACAATGGATCTAACGAAGCCTTTGGGCTTGGTTGGTAATAGGCTAACTAATTGATTGTAATTTTTTTCCCTTCATAAGGGAAGCATAATATGCAAAAGAGTGTGGAAACCACAGCTTGAATTACATAGACCTAATTACCTCCCAACAACATATTGTAGTCAAGTTTTGCATCAACTACATTTGTTTATCTAGAATTTCCTCTACAGTGACAGAGTGCTTTTGACCCATGGGACTACCTAGGGCCTATGATAGACAGTGTGTGTGATATCTACTTAACAGAAAAAATATGACACATGTATTTATAGTGAAAGTAAACATAGGGTAGAATGGAAGTGCATCGTATCACGGAAGGTGGATGCTTGGTGCTTTTTGGTGATGAAGCTCCTGGAGATATTTCCCCTTTCACACCCTACACCTATAACCTAGACACAAACGATAGGAAACCATTATATCTATATCCCTTAAAAGCAAGTTAGCATTAGCATCATAGTAACCCAGAAACATATATTAACCATAACATACAAAAAACATGTTGACAGGGGACGGGGTGGTGGAAATCATAATATTTTTACTATACCAATTAGTAGTTAAAATGTTGCTCCCTTCGTGGTCCTTTCGCTAACTTCTCCTCTCACCACAGCTCACAATCATGCTCAATGTGTTCTATAACTCATCACAAAGAGAAGTGGGCTCTTAATTTTACAACATTTTGTTATCTTTAGCTTGTCTTTGTTTTTTGCATGGAGAGCATTGCTTATATAGAAGGCTTTGAGGAGTAATCGGATGTATCTAGACACTTTTTTTACCATGATTGATATGGTCATTTCATCCTTATCTTCTACATCTAATCATTTTTTACCTTTTCCAACCTTAGCCATTCACTCTACCACCCCTAACCACTCCAACTCTCTTTCATTGACTAAATAGAGTGTTGCAACTCTCCCTAGAAAGCAAACTAGAGCATTACAACTCTCCTTACTAGTGTTTAAAGAGAATTGAAGAGGAAAAATAAAGCTTTTAAGAGGGTTTCCCTAGAGTTTCTCTTACATTTTTCCCTCATTTTTAGGAGCTTCCCTAGTAGACCCAAGGGGGTGTCATTTTGAGCTATGATAGACTCTCGGGGTGACATTTTGAGCTATGAAATATGCCCTCTAATGTATGAGGTTAGAGGAGAAGATGATGGTTGAAATACATTATAATAATCTTAGTGAGAAAGGTAAATGGAGGAAGCTAAGAACTCAAATCCTCCAAAGGACTGCAAAATTCATAGTCATATACATATAATATACATCCCCAAGGTAGGAATACCCATAATTGGTATTGAAAATAGGGAGCATGGCCAATCACGCAATATACTATGGACTCATGTCATCAAGGATTGATCATGATATAATGTAGTTCTCGGTCATAGTAGATATCAATAGGGTTCTAGAAACCAATAAGATTTGGCTTTCAAAGTACATAATACATTCTCCAAAGCAACTTGGGGGAGGCATTGTGCTTGAGTAAGGTAGCCCCAAGCCCTAAGGTATTCAAGTTGTATTTATGGTATGACTTGAATACATGAAAATAAATGAGTTGATGATAAACATGTAAGGATACCATTTGATTGCTAGGAATTGAGGGGTCCCATTAATAGATGTGAGGGATACCTTTAATGAGAAAATTGTTCCCAAGGTACCTAGCACAATATAGCCAGTGTGAATGAATGAGCTTATGTAGAGCACTCACAGAATTGGTCAACATGGGCAAATGAGGAAACCCATTCTCAACCGTGAGGAAGCCTACCACTAAGGAATACAAACTCCAACATACTATAATATTTATATATGTGTATCCCCAATAAGGTGTTGGCATCAATGGGAAGAGATCCATCAAAGGAGGGCCTTGATGTACCCCCCATCATTCGACATGAAATTGACACCAATGTGAGGTCATTGACGATAGCAAATGAATAACTTAAGCACAACTAACATAGGGGATGGCCGACACAATATCAAATGATATTGCAAATGGCCAACTCTAATTATGACTTCCATTGAACATACTGTTATCAAAAAATTGATCATCTAGCCATAATTTACTAGATGGGTCAAAGTACACCATGTAGGGCCAATTTTACTAGAGTAAAATTGCTTTCACTGTGAGAAATTACTTAATAAACCACATTTGTTAAGCAATTTATAATTAAACCCATGAAGAATAATTAAGTAAATCACTATTTATTTAATTATCTTCTAGGAATAATTAATTAAACCATTGTTTAATTAATATTCCTTGTCACATTTGACCCAGTTATGAGAAATAAATAGATAAATCATTAATTATCTTATTTTTTCTCTAGGAATAATTAATTAATCACTAATTAATTATTATTCCTTGTCAAGTTTGACTAAATCCCTTAGGAATAATTAAATAAATCATTATTTGTTTATTATTCCTTAACCATATTTCTTGAGATGATAAATAAATCATTTATTTATTTATTATTTCTAAATAAAAGTTTAAATACTTTTTCCCTCTAACCAAATATAATAAAATATTCCAAATGGTTATTTCTAGAATGGGGTTAATAATATTTTATTATTGCTCATTATTCGAGGATAACCTAATATTTTGTTATAAATAGAAGGGTTTTCCATTCATTATTCACTTTTGATTAGTTTCATTGTTGCACTCATTCTTGCGGCTATGATTATCATCACTATCACACACCATCTTTCTTTTCATTTGAGTTCTCATTGAGCTCAAACATTTTGTTTATTGGGTTTTACACATTATAGAGGAGAAAGACTCTACAAAAGCTTAAGACATTTGAGGATAGCAAGGAACCAATCCCATAGAGAGGGACTCGTAACATTATTTGTTCCCTTCACATGTGTTGTTTAATAAAATATACTATTTATATATATGGTTTCCATTGCATTATTGGAGTTATTTGCGTTTATTTTACTATTCCATTTTGTTGTTTAACTATGATTGTGGCATAGATCGGGGCTTTGGAAGGTTTTGTTTCTATCATTTGTTGTGGATCTACAATGTTTAACAACCATTTTTATTGTTAGGGTTGTTTGTCATCCACAACCTAAAGTAGCTTCTTTTCGTACACATTCAAGAAGAATTCTACGTAACACATGTAGCAACACAACACAAATATAAACTTGGAAACTTGGACAAAAGAATACGATACAAACATAGTGGCAACAAAGGAGGTATAACCACATCCCAAGGACTAGAAGGGTAACCAATTGGTGATATATTAACTAAATAACAAAGTGACTTGACTCATGCTAATGGTGTGGCTTTAAGTTTTGGAAAAGACTAATTGTAAGAGGATGACTCAAACAAATGCCATGTTCAAGGATGACTAACAAATGCTATGATAGAATAAAGAAAAGCATACTTCCCCCTCATTTCCTTTTGTATAAATGACCCCTTCATGGTTTAATGAGCACGAAAGAGAATACAAGTGAGCTTGATAGTGTCTTTTTAATTTAGTTTTAATGAACCTAAAAAGGAGGTAAAAGGATCTATGTCTTTTTCATGAGTTTTTGTAGTGAGTCTAAAAAAGAGTTAAAAGTGCACTTGTGTCTTTTTCATGGTTTAACAAGCATGAGAATGGAAAATAGGTTGCTCATTCAATTTCGTCTTGACTAAGGAGTAGGAAAGGATTGAAAGAACTTGACATTTTTAAGTATTGTAATGAGTGAATATATTACAAAAGAAGCTTGGTATTTTCATTGTTTAATGAGCCTGAAAATAAGGCCAAAAGGAAGCTTGTTCCAAAGAGATGAGTCGTATAATGGTATGAATCTAGTTCCAAGGATGATGAAACTGACCTAATAAAAAAAAGAGGCCATAAAATTTTTTTCTGGAAATGGAAATCTACTCATCATAGTGGTGTCTCTAAAAGGGGGATATGTGTTGGAAGATGGAGGTAATATTGATGCAAGGAAAAGATGTCAAGAATGAATACAAGGTTGGCAAGAAACATTATGACAATATCTATAAATATAGTGAAGGCCATAGGCATAGGCGACCAAAAAGCAATGATAGAAAGATGGGAACCCCCTCTAAGGGAAATAGGAGTATAGAAAGAATAGAAAAAGAGAGACATGAGGCTTGATTTTCTTGTCAAGGTGCAGTCTAAAGAGGGTTCCCATTCCTACAAATGAACACAATGTGGGCACCAAAATGGAAATCAAGTGCTATTCTAGGGTGCCCATGAAGGGTAGGCTCTATCACACAAGTTATGATGTGAAAAAAGACATGGTTAGTGTTGCAACCTAATAGGGTTGGATCTTATGTATAGTGAAATGGTATAGGGAAGGTCAAACATGTAATGGAAAGATTGATGTGGATCCTAACCCAATATGCTAGTTTCAAAAGTATACCTCAAGTCACCAATGCATGTAGTGCAAAATCCATATACATGTCCAACAAAAAATCAAAACTTCCTTATGGAATCATTAGTAGCATGAAATTATGATAAAAATTAATTAAAAATAACCCCAAGGAAGAAATATCAATCAAAAATATACATGGCCAATGTGAAAAGAGATATTTTGAGACCATTTTCCCCGTAAAAAAGGAGAAAAAATTGACCATTGTGTTCATTTATTACCCAACAGGAGGTAAATTGTGGAGAAACCCTCCTTTTGTTATATTTTTTTCCAAATCATAGGAGCATCAGGCCATAAATTATGATTTTGTCACCACCAAGTTAGAGCTATTAACCTCCTATTTCATTTGGTATATTTTCTTCCTCGCTTTACCCTGAAAACTAGGTGCTTTGAGGCCTTATTCAAATCGAAAGCACTACAACTCTCTATCCTAGAGCAAAGGGAGAGTTGATAGGTGGTCCAATGCTCCGTTATGAAGGGAATAGAGAATTGTAACTCTCCCTTAAGCCAGAGGAAAATTATTGAAGCCCTCTTGTTGTAGATCTAGTGCAATTGAAGTAGGGCTTAAATCCTATTTTTGGATCTATGTATGAGTAGTAATGTTTTCTTTATGGTTTTTGTAGGATTACATGATTGAGTGGAGGGGAAACAGAACATGGGACTAATGATTTGGCTAACATGGAAAACCTGGGGACACTTGCCTCTTTATATAATTGTGGTCTCCTCAATTTATTTGGTACTTAGAGTATGACAAGTCAACTTGGATTGATGGAGAGGATCATCCAATGGTGGGATCAAATGGATCAACACTTCAAAGTACAAGGTCTCGCACTGAACATAAAGGTGGAATATATATACTTTCTCATGGGTCTTTCAAGGAAAGGGTACCCAATGTTGGTGTATGGAGGAGGATTAGTTAATAAAAGGTATGTGTAGGATTTCATCACTATTACGTTCCCATTACTCAAAAAGTATGTGGAAATATGTCAATTAGGACATAGTGTACCTCCCATTTTGCACCATCCAATTCACTATGACTCGGATGGCAGGTTCATCACGTCCACACTTGGCTTCCAAAATCTCAGTTGACATTGCAATATGGAGCATGCCCCCTACAGTGTTCAATCTGTGTGATCATTTTTTGAAGTACGTAAAGGGTCAATTGACTAAATGTAGGATAGGGAAATAGAGTTTGTTAAGGTATGGAAATATCATAGTATTATTCTTATTTGCGAAAGTGTCAGTGTCACGGTTGTAGATTTTGACATCAGAGCTGGGGAGGACTAAGCCCCAAGTGGACCAAGTTGATGGCTAGGTTTGGAGGAGATACACAAACATGGGCACATGATGTAGATTACTTTGACTGGTTTGATGAGTAGTTGATATTAATAAACAATTATGCATATGTGGGGACTAGTTACCATTGATATATCAACTTAGTTTTATCCCTTGGTGAGCAATGGGTAAACCTGTGTGAGTAGATGTGTTTTTATGTTTTTTAATTTTTATGTATTTTTGGGATTTTTTATATGTTTTTGGTGGTATAGTGCACTAATCATTAACATGTTTCTTAACACATATGTAATATGTAATACAATAGAGACTTGAGGGAGAATCTATGTATATACGTCAAGGCGCAGTGAGAGAATTCAATCCATGGGTGGCATGAGAGGATTTAGATTGGGACCAAGAGGACATTTGCACTGAGATGAGGTAGGTATAGTAGAACCTAGAGGGCCTCACGATAGGTGTACTTTTACATAGCTAGAGGATGTCATGTGACATATGTAGTGCCACACCATGGATGTGTCCAACAAGATGTACCTTCTTATTTGTCATGTGGCTAAGATGGCTATATGTTACCAAGCTCACCAAGACTTGGATTGATGAGTAGTCATAGGATACCTCTTCTTACTATATGTACTCCCTCTAGGGAAATTTTGGACATTAGTGTTTTATTTATGGGCTCATGAGCTTGGGCCTACAAGCCCAATTTTGATACTATATTAGGTTATATCTTTTATGATGATGTATAAAACTTATTTTATGTATATGTATACATGTGTTTCGGCTATTACTTATGGATGTTTATAATGGTAATGCAAATGGTCCCATGGTGTTTATGTACGTTCATGTAGAATTTGCTTGATTTTAAAAGTGTGATAGATATCATTCTAACACATAATTAGTCAAAAAATCAACCATTATATTAAAACACCTAGGGACATGTTGATATATAATTTATTCAAATGAATGCTCAAGAATATGTGCCCTGAGATACCGAAGAAACAACATAGGATGACCGACATGGTAGACATGATTCAACTATGATACCATGAGTTGAGAGTCTATATTGATCATTATCTGACAGACACCTAGAGCTATGGCTTCAGTTAAGAGTTCAATGAAAACACTATATTCTGCAATGTTGTTGGTAATAGGGCCTAAAAATATGCCCCCTAAAGTCACAAGTTCATCGATGGGAAAAAGAATACCCAAGCGGCAAAGAAATTATTCAAAGAACTATAGTTGGCACAATCATCATATACTACATAGATCGATGGGGATACAAACATATAAATTCCAAGCACCAAACATGATAATTAGGAAACCAAAATGCATCACACATGTAGAAAAGAGAAACAGCATACACTAAGTACATATGTATAGATCACCATGTCAAGTGGCCTAGGAATAGTACTTCATATGGAACCCATTATGGGGCTCAAGGAGGATGTTTTCATCATAGTAAACTAACACATGTGCCCCCTTATTTAACACATGTTTAATGATGTATGGACCATTCAAAAGGGATTCTAACTTTCTTGCACCTAGTTTTTCATGTTCCTAGTCATTGACAAAGACAAAATATCCTTCAAAAAACACATGAGGTTGAATAGACTTGTAATTTTGGAGTTTGACTTGTTTCTAATGATCCTTGTTGGCCAATGTAGCATCACAATGTTGTTCATCGGGTTGTACCAAATAAAGGAGGAATTATTCCCCAGAAAAAGTGTTAGGGAGAAGTTCAATGGCTAGTTTTAATGATAGTATTTCACATTCAGATAGCAACACCACTTCCACACCATAAACAAGTTGGAAAGGAGAAATTCCTTGTATATCTTTTCCAAGGTTTGATAAGCCCAAAGGGTTGAAAACAGAATTAAGTTCTAGTTACACTTATGGTTCCCTACCATTCATTGGATTAGAGTTTTTAAGACATGATTGATGGTCTTGACTTGTCCATTAACTTAATAGTAGTTGGGAGTGGAGTTCTCATGGTGGAACCCAACCTTGGTTTCAAATTCAGTCATCATTTTTTTATGAAAGTGAGATCCATGATCTATCACAATCTCTTTGGGAACATCAAACCTAACAATGATGTGGTTAATATGAAAAAGTCGTGACAATATTTTTATTTAAGAATGTAGGGATGGCCTCAACCCACTAAGTGAAGCATTTAACAACCAAAAATATGTAGTTATGGCCATTTTTTGATGTAGGCTTACATTTCATTAAATAAATTCCCCATTTAGTTAAAGGGTTGATAGAAACCACATGATGAAGGGGAGAAGGGTGAGTGCACATTTTTTGAGTGAAAATTTGATAACACCTTTAGACTGCAGCCATATTATCTTTGAAGATTGTTGTCTAAAATTATCTGATACTGAAGGTTTTCTAAGAAGTGGCTAACCTGGAGAAATTACCACCACATGAACATGTATTAAATCATTCAAGACATGTTCAACATCATCACAATTTAAATACAAACGTAAAATGAAGTCAATTCCATGGCAATAAATTATATCATCAATGATGAAATATTATTTTTTGTTATGGCATGTGCATCGATGCTCATCGCAAGACAAGTTAGGCCAAGAATGTTGAGTCTAGAGATAGACTAGTGTATCCCCATACCATAGATTATCTGGGGTAATGCAGAACAAATACTGATTAGGAAACGAATCAGTAACCATTGTTCCAACACCAGTAGGAGGGAGATCAAATAACATCTCTACGAAAACCAATGGTTTCTTGGATTTTGTGGCTACAAACTCTAAATCAAATTCATGCAAGATAACTATCCATCTGGAATACTTGCCCCCAATGATTGATTTACTCATAAAATGTCTTAGGGGGTTGGATTTATAAACTATGATGGTCTAACATAATAGAATGTACTATCTAAGCCATTGGATAGCAAAGACAATAGCTAGAGCCAGTTTTTCAATACCTTATATTGAAATGTTTCCCCAACTAACCCATATCTATGGTAATAGATGACATTCTCGCGATGGCATATTGGGAATCAGGATAATATTGAATAGGGGGGAGAGGTTGAATCAATATTTAATAATTTTTTGCAGTTATTTAGCCAATCAAATACATTCAACAATACAACAATGCACCAATCACAAAAGATATTGAACACAAGATATTTACATGGAAACCCATATAGGAGAAAAACACTAATCTTCTTTTAATTGTAACATAAATATAAGAATCAAATTCAATTTACATTAACTTTTGTAGGCACCAACCTATAGGAGGCACCAACCCGTGTTTCTTTTCAATAACCTACTTGTTGGAAGCCCCAAATCCCACTATTTGCATGCACCAACCCCCTGATCTTTATAGGAACCAAATTGAAGGTTACACCAATCCCATGATCTGAAAGAACCTACTTTCTCTTCCTATCATACCCATTTTTCATTCATTTTCAAAATCAAATCGAAGGCACCATTATCATAAAATCATATTAACTATAAATAAAATTTTCTAATTTGTTGGACCTCTCTAATCCTTTCTCTACAAAAACCTCTCCTTTTTTATTCTCTAATTCAAATAGTTATTTACCAAATCACGAACACTTCTTCTCAAATCTTCCACAGAAGCTTAAAATCTAACATAGCTTATGGAAACTGGTTTTTTTCTAAGATAGCTCTGCAATTTATGACTTAATTCCTTAGATCTACATTTTCTCTCTTACATAACAGCTCTAGATCTCAACAAAACCCTTCTTACAACATCTACGCAACATACCTCTCCCTCCTCTCTCACAGATTTAATTTGGCACATATTTCTTACCTTTTGGCGAAACATACATACATACATTTTTATGTGCCTCTACCATAGTTGCACAAGTTGTGATCTACATGGGAACCTCATTTTCTCACATTGTTCTCTTTCTATTTATAGATGCTAGCCTCAAATATTTTGTCGAATTTGGACTTTATTGCTTTTACGGCTTTAACAGTTTTGGCACTCGAAACCACTAAATTTTTGTCTCATCACTTCAAGTTCTAATATTTTTTAGGCATATGTCCAAGGGCTAGAATCAATGGCTTAAGCTCAAAAAGTGCTTAGCATCATATTCAACCTTTCTCCTTTATAAAAACAAATTCTTATAATTCAACACCCTTACCTCATACTTTCATGAACGGGAGTTGTGATCATGGTCTTGGCCATCTCGACTCTTGGATATCAGATAAATGGGTTTCCTTTCAACATCGGTGTGCTAAATTCCAATATCAAATTCCTAATAAATGATAGACCTCTAAGTGCTTCTATTAATCCCTTTGTGACTAGGGGTTGTGGCCATAGGCTTATGCTTCTCAAATCTCGAAGGTTGGAGGTATCTTTGACATGAAACTCCAAACCAAATCCCCTAGACCAAAGTATCAACAATTGATAGACACCTAGGTGCTTCTACCAAGCCCTTTGTGACTGGGGGTTATGGCTATGGGATTATGATTCTCAGATCTTATATGTCATAGGTCTCTTTGACACTAAACTCCAAATGAAATATCTGATACTAAAGTCTCGATCATTGATAGACCCCTAGGAACTTCTTCCAAGTGATCAAGGCTTGTGGCCATAGGCTTATGCTTCTTGTATCTTGGAGGTCAAAGGTCTTGTTGTAGCATTTTCTATCTCCTATCATGAAATTGCTTCAGAAGATGTAGAAGCCTCCTAGAGACAACACCCGGGTTGAAGGAAACGGTCAGTGCCTGGGGAATCCAAGAGGAGTGCTTTTAAATATTATCTGAGGGCTTTCTGTTGCACTCCATATGTCACATAATTGGAAATAGGATAATTCAAGGATTGGTTCAATGGCCCTTCACCAATGTATATTCAAGAAAATACACATATCTAAATACACATGGGTAGATATGGCTTATCTCAAAGAGGAATGCCTTGATTCTAGTGGCTGACACATAGCAATATGCAACTTAATATTATTGTTGTAGTATAAATTAGTAGGAGAAGAGGGAAATCAATGCAGAGGGTTGAACATAACTCATAATCCTAAGCAACAATCTCTAGCAGAAATATGGAAGAGTAAGGAGGTGAAAATGAATAAAAAGTGGAGTGTGAATTAAGGTCTCAAGCTATATGCCTCATGGATACTCCCTGTCACGAATTAGCATAAGTAAATATTTATTTACATAGGTAGTATAGGCTATATAATAACACAAGTAAATATGTTATTAACACAGGTACTTTTTACTACTTAGCAGCACACATACAACCATAAGTGAGAGTGAAACCAGCAGCTTCATTACACAATTTCAGAGGAGGAAAGACATACATGAAGTGATATATAGAGGGGAAAACATACTGTGAATTTCTCTAATTGGAATCAACAAAATAACTTCATTAATATTTGAATATGGAGTCCAAATCACCAGTAAATCACACTTAACAATTTTATAAACTCAAGCATCTGATGAACAAGTAAATTGAACCAAAATGGAACTGCATTCTCTACAAACATAACTCAGAATTTTCAAAAATAAAATTTGGCCTCCTGAATGCAGCATTCGAGAACCTTTCTAAAGTGTTTCTTCCCCCTTTTTATAATGAGAGGGGGAGCTTGAAAATAGTTAGAAAATATCTCAGTCGAGCTCTAGCTGTCTTTTCGACTAGTTGTCTCGACATGCGAAGGTTCTACTGCCCAAATCATTACAATGGGTTTGATTCCTTTCTTTAAAATACAAAAAATGCATAATAATAAAAATAAAAGAAACTGAATGATGATCAAGAAAAATATCTTCATGTCATTTCTGGTGATTTCCTCTGATCGGGCCATGTCTCTTCCATGACTTTCCTCTTCAGTTACCCGGCCAGTATTCCAGTCACTTTCCCCTTAATCTCTTGACTTCCCCACTTTTTGGAGTTGGAAACAATCAACAACGGTGGCCTTAGTGGTGATTTGTAATCACAACTACTGACTCATCCATCTTTTAACACTTTTGCGTTACACTATCAGAGCCCAACATACCTGTAACATCACCACAGTGCCACTTCGAAGTCGTCTATCCTCATAATTTATTTAAGAAGTCATTACAAAAATGCAAGGTTTTGATGTCCTCATCCCCTTTGCACTTAGCTCCTCATTTGTTATATACCATAGAACCACTACTTGTGACCGAAGGCTATAAATTTTTGAGGATGTAGTATCAAGGCCTTCATCTATCATAACTCCATTTAAAACAACCGTTACGAAATCCTAACACTCTAATGCTTCCAAGCTCCCTTTTCCATTTGACCTCCTATCACAATTTTGCTACAGAACTGGGTGTCACGACTAGAGGCTTAGCCCTAAGGGGCTATGATATCAGATCTTTCCTCCATTGGAGCTCTTTTAAAATAAATTTTACGATACTATAACCTTATGATACCTCCCATCACATGTTTTTTAGTCGCTTTCCACTTTCCTCCATGGGACCCAATGCAGTGACTGGAAGCTTGGTTTTTGGGCGCTTAAGGTTTCGAGCTTCTGCCAGGGGCCTGTCTTCCTTTATAATTTGTGAATTACTCTCGGCCCATTTGAGTGCTTATGACCAAGTGTCTACACATATTGAATCCCCTTTCACCATCAGAACTTTTTCAAATAAGAATTTACCAGGAGTTACAATACCTGCCACTTCTAATGGGGTCCATAGCACTCAGGTGATAGATATTCCTTTAGCTATAGGTTCTATGGATCTCTCGTGACTGACCACCACATACTTCAGAGCTCCTTCCATTGGAGTTTCTTCCAATAAAAGTTCTGATGACCTTCCCATCTGAAATGATTTATAATGCCTGGGTGCTTGGCCTTGGTTTGAGCCCTTGGTTCTACTAGATCTTCGTGACCAAGCACCATCATACATTGAATCCCATATTAATCATAAGATCTTCAAAAAGGAATTTAAAACTCTCTGATGCCACCATCATCTGAAATCTCATCTTAGCGCTTAGGTGCTCTAGCCAGCCCTGCACCCTTGGTCCCTTTGGATTTCCATGACTCGGTTCTTGCATATTTCAGAGCTCCTTCCATTAAAAGATTTCAAGTTTGGAATTAATATAAATTATGATATTTCGCACTTTTGATGAGCTCATAGCTCTTGGTGCTCTGTCTACCTCTACACCCTTGGCCCCTTAGAGACTTCATGACCAACTTCCACTTGATTTCAGAGCTCCTTCCATCGGAGGTTTTCCAAAAGGAATTAATACAGAGTTATGATGGCCTCTTCCTCCAAAACGCAGACCCCCAAAGTGACATCAAGATGATTTCATCATCTCCACGTGGATTTTATTGAGTGGTGATGTGTGTCACCCATATTTGTCCCTTTAGGCCCCTCAAAATGCCAAAACTTCCTGCCACGTGTACTTGTCCTACCACATCATGCTGATTTAATATTACCTGTCAGCTCATCGGGATCAACTAATTGCTTCCAAGTGTCTTCTGTGAAGGAGAAAGAAGGGTACATGGGGTCTTTGGATTTTCAGAGATTTCCTTTGCATTTGTCTTTCCTCTGATATTTTGGCACTTTCAACAAGGGAATTTTTTTAGGAGTTACGAAACTCTGATGTTCTAATGGCATCTATTCTGAGGTCCTTCCTTATTCCATGCCCCTTAATCCTTTGAAACACTTGTGAGCAAGTGCCATCCCGCCTTGAAAGCCTCCTCGCATCGAAACTTTTTAATTTGGTATTTTCATGGAAGTTACGATATTCTCCGCCTTCGATGAGCTCCTAGATCTCGTGTGTTAAGCCTTCCCTTGGTTGTAGGTCTTGTGGATCTCTCATGACCAAGTGTCAACCCTATATCGGAAGACCCCTTTTTCATCGAAACTTTTTCTAATGGGAATTAAAAAGGACTTATGATAATATCTGCCTATGATGGGCTCAAAGCTCTCCATGCTCGACCCCTTGACCTATGCGCTTGGTCCTTTAGATGTCTTTGTGACCAAGGACCAACCTAAATTGAAGCCCCTCTTCATTTCAGCTCTGAAATTTCGGTACTTCCATTTAATATCTGCCTCTGAAATTCGTCCCTCTGTGATTTCGGCCTCTAAAATTTCAGCCCTCTATGATATCAGCCTCCTCTTATGGATTTTGGACTTAGGATTTTGTCTTGTGGCCTGCTCTTCTAACCTTTTGGCCTCTGAGATTTATTCTCCTTTTGACATTTTTGCACTCATTTGACGTCATTTGGAAAAATTTGAACAAGGTGCAGCAAGTGACAACATTGACTCCAATTGGGGGCAGTGCCTTGCTGGCAAGGTGTTGAGAACCATTGGGCATGGAGTCAAAAATACATTGGACCTACAAAACCAGAAAATCTCCCTAAAACTTTATTTGCAATGAGTCCTCCCCTCGTAATACTTGAAATGCAAAGCTACAAATTCTAAAAACTGGAAATTAAACACTCACATATTGAGTTTATTTATGTACAACTCCTACTTATGAATAGGGCTCAATTCACCCAAGGGAGGTCAACCTTCCAATGATACCATTCCAACATCTAACTCACTAGACCTTATGCCATTGTTCTGTTGAAAGTTAGCAATTAAGGCATGAACCATTTGAAGTCTTGAGGTAAAACATTTAACACATAACCCATAATTAAGATCTACTACTAACTAAAGAAAAATACCATATAGTGTGCCACTGGATCATAGAACCAATGAGAGAAATTGACAGCCACCTCCCTTTCTTGAACAATTTCTAGGAATGAATCGTTCTACAAAAGGAAACCACAGACACTGCTTGGTTCTTCAACTTTTGGCTCTTCTTGAAAATGTTGTTGTTGGTAGTCTTCTCCCCACCTGCTAGTAAGTAAATCTCTTTGAACATGTGCCACAATACATCCTCCTCAAAATCATATGAATCATAAATTATAGAATCTTCATCAACTTTATTACTAACCTCTTGAACTTCAAAAATAGAGGTAGGTAAAAACATGGGCCAACACAATTGATTGGCAACTGCTGATATATGCTCAGAGGAAGAGGTTGTCTTTATTTGCTGGGAATCATTCTCTTTTTGTGTTTGTGTGGGACCTATGCTAATTCCTTGTTCTCCATTGGAAGGATGTAAATCATAAACTGAAGCTTCTTTCTTAACCCCATTTTCAGCTTACTCTTTTTGAAAAGCTTCCCATGACTGAGACTATTGTGGTTCTTCATTGCTCAACTTCCCATTAGAGTCATACAAATCATAAGAAGGAGAATCATACAAATCAGCAGAATAAGATCTCTGAGGCTTTCTTTGCAGCTTTATGATGTCTCCTTCATCCCTTTCTTCATTGTTGGGTGATGCTTCTTGATGCAAGTATATAGGATTTGAGCTCCACACATATCTTGAGTAGCATCATTGATCTCAAAAATATTTTCAACATCAAAATGTTCACAGAAATCTTCAAATAGATCACCCGGTGGATATAATCCTTTATAGAAATTATTAAATGCTATGTGAAAGATCTTTAAGGAATATATGTTTCCATGAGGTATTGTTTTGTCCCAAACTCTAGCATCTTGATTTAAAGAATACATGAACAATTTCATTTTCACATCTTCAAGAACAATACCCTATTGTTCCATGCATTCATGAAAATCTTTGAGCTATTGGTTCAACCTTGTATCTATGCTTCCACTGAAACTAGGCAAATAGGTGGATCGTTCGTGATATGGAAGAACATGATGGGGATAATCAGCAAAAGAAGAAAAATCCAGTGTGGCAAATTTCTTGTCCAAGAATGAAGGAAGGGCCATTTTGAAAACCCCTTTAGGTGAGTGATATCAAGGTCAAATGTAGGTGAAATTTTTGGTTGTTTTGCATCAGACCAAGTATGAGGCCCCTTGAAAACCAGAAAGGCAAAATAAATATATAGACAGTGGAGTCGCTAGGGTGTTTAAAATAATATTCATAGAGTGGAGTCACTAGGGTGTTTAAAATAAGATTCAGACAGTGGAGTCACCAAGGTGAGATATCTTCAACCCACACTTCCCTTGCTCACCTGACAGAGGGAATGTAAGACTTGTCTTACCCAGGGAAATGTATTCTAATTCATTCCCCAGCAACGGTGCCAGAAGATGTTGTAGCTTTTTCTATCTCCTGTCACGAAAATTATTCAGAAGATGTAGAATACTCCTAGAGACAACCCCCGTGTTAAAGAAAAGGGTTAGTGCCTAGGGAATCCAAGAGGAGTGCTTTTAAAGATTGTCTGGGGACTTTCTACTGCACTCCATATGTCACATAATTGGAAATGGGATAATTCAGAGATTGGTTCAATGGACCTTCAACAAGGTATATTCAAGCAAACACACATATCTAAATACACATGGGTAGATATGGCTTATCTCAAAGAGGAATGCCTTGATTCTAGTGGCCGACACACAAAAATATGCAACTTATTATTATTTTTTGTAGGATAAATGAGCGGGAGGAAGGAGAGGAGGGAAATCGATGCAGAGGGTTGAACATAACTAAAAATATTAAGCAACAATATCCAACAAAAATATGGAATAGTGAGGAGGAGAAAATGCAGAAAAAGTGGAGCGTGAATTAAGGTCTCAAGCTCTATGCCTCATGGATAGATCATGTCACTAATTAGCATAAGTATGTGTTTACACAGCTACTGCAAGATATATAATAACACAAGTGAATATGTTATTAACATGGGTACTTTTTACTACTTAGAAGCACACATACAACAATAAGTGAGAGTGAAACCAACTTTTCATTACACAATTTCAAAGGAGGAAAGACATACATGAAGTGATATATAAAGGGGGAAACATACTATGCATTGATCTAATTGGAATCAAAAAAACAACTTCATTAATTTTTGAAGACGGAATCCAAATCAACATTCCATCACATTTAGCAATTGTATAAGCCCGAGCATCTAATGAACAAGAAAATTGAACCAAAATGGAACCTCATTCTCTACAAACAAAACTTAGAATTTGCAAAAACAGAATTTGGCCTCCTAAATGCAGCACTCGGGAACCTTTCTAAAGTGCTTCTTCCCCCTTTTTATAAGGAGAGGGGGAGCTTGAAAACAATTACAAAATATCTCAGTTAAGCTCCAGTTCTCTGGTCAATTAGGGAAAATTGTCATAACTTTCGTTTCAGGCATCAGATTTGAATTCTATAAAAATTGGTTGAAAGTGCACAAAATTTAGTTTTTCGTGTAGAAATTTCAGGTTCGAAGGTTGAAACAGTAACATGTGGCATCCCGTACAACTTCACTCTACTAAACCAGTCCATAATCAGGTCATCGTGGGAGATTTGGAATAAGTCTATATTGAAGAATCCAATATTCATCTGAATTGTGGTATTGGAAAGAAGATTCATAAGGATACCACAAGACCAAATTTTAGTCCTTGGAAATCTGAAATTATAGAGATACAACAATTTCAATATCGAGCTCCTAAAAAGCAAAAAAAAGGTGTGTATTTTTTTTTTTCTTAACTTTTGCTTGAAAAACTAGTTTGAAGTGATTCAACGAGAATATTGAAGCATAGATATCAGTATTTGGTTCTAAAATTCCTCTAAAACAAAAGAACTATACACCTATTAAACCCTCAAAAATCTCTACTATGATGCATGAAGAAGAAGAATTGCAGCATGATATATCAAAATTACGGGACCATGTGCAACAAATTTTTCTCTCACAAAGAGCAACCAAAGATGACATGGATGGCTTAAAATGGGAAATCGATGGATTAAAAGGTGACATGGATGATTTAAAAATATAAATAAAAGGTGACATGAATGGTATAAAAGCATACATGGAAGCAATGATGAATGTCAAGATGGAAGCATTGACAAAGTTGTTGCAAGAAAGACTTCCAGGTGGTGACAAGGTAATACATGAAAATCATGATGAAGCCAAAAGGAATATGAATTAGGATTTTAGAGACTCCAATGTGGGGTTTAAGAACCACCACATTCCAAATGTAGATATGAGGAAGTTTGATGGCAAGGATCCGGTAACATAGATACTACAGATGGAGCAATATTTTGATCTACAGGATGTGCAACCCTCACAATAGGTACATATTGCATCTCTATATTTAGAACCCAATTAGTTGGTATGGTATAGATGGATTTGTTCTCGTAAACCACTTATCACCTGGTCAATTTTCATAGAGGAAATGATAGCACATTCTGAAGATACAAAGAGAAACACATTATTTAGCCATTTGATAAATCTCAAACAAAAGGGTTCAATAGCGGAGCACATTGAAGACTTCCAAAAATTGAATATTAGGGTAACTAATATTCCAGAAGAGCATAGGATTGATGTCTTCATAGGGACTTTAAAATATAACATCCAACATGAGGTTCGCCTTTGGGAACCTGAGTCATTGGAGAAGGCATTCATGGTGGCAAGAAAAATTGAAAGAAAAATTATGGCAACAAGGAAGTATAGCACTCACAACTATAAATATGGAAGTGTTGTTGCTCATAGTCTTCCACAACCTACAAGGTTGACACCACAAAAATTGGAGGAAAAGAGAGCGAAAGGGACTTGCTATGTTGTGATGGAAAATACACTAAAGGTCATAAGTGTGCTGATAAGAAATTATTCTACATAGATTGTGAAGAGGAGGAAGAAAAAGAACAAGAAACATCAGAAGAGGAGGATATACACTAGGAACCAACATCAGAGAAAGAATAAATGAATCTGACCATATCTTGTAATGCATGGGCATGAAATATCACTCTTCAAACTCTTAATATAGAAGGATATATCAAGAAGAAAAACGTAACAGTGTTGATTGATTTGGGTAGTACCCATAATTTTATTCATTGTAAGATAGCCAAAGAATTGAATTTATTCTTATATCCATCACGAGAGTGTCAAGTGATGGTTGCAAATGGAGGAACTATAAATTACTCTGGAAAGTGCCACAATATCAAGCTAACCATGGGGAAATATGTATTGAATAGTCCAATGCTTTCCATTCCAGTGGATGGTGCTGATGTTGTACTAAGAGTCCAATGGTTACGATCTTTGGGGACAATAGCTTTTAGTTTTCAAGAACTTTTCTTGATTTTTTTTGGGGAAGGAAAGGAAGTTGAATTAAGGGGTATCGCAAGGAAACTAGGAAATATAATCAACTCTAATGGCATGACAAAGCTTCTAAAGAAATAACAATGGGGTGTAATTGCACAATTATGCTCACTAGAGGTTCAAACATCGAAATCATATGTTTCTCCAAATCTCCAAAAAGACTTGGACAATCATTCCAAGGTGTTTGAGACTCTCAAAAGCCTCCCACCTATTCATGATCATGATCATGCTATTCATTTAATTCCAGGAAGTGTTCCTTCAAACATCAAGCCTTACAGATATCCTTATGCCCAAAAGAGTGAAATTGAACATATGGTTGTAGAAATTCTGGAGGTTGGTATAATTTTTGGAAATAATACTGAGATGGGGGGGTGAATCAGTATTATCACATCAATAAAAACTTTTCATTTCCATATTCAGATTCATATATGCTACTTCCACAACTTCTTATGATTCAGTTAGTTGATCCTTAATGAGTGCATTATAACATTATCAACCATATTAACAGTAAACAGGTGCATTAAAATAGAATAGATCATCACACATAAGCCACACACATGAACACCATGATATAAGGTAGAAACCCAATGTGGGAGAAAACCACCTGCTACAAGTCATCTATATCTTCTTCTTAATAAGAAAATCCTTTTACAATATTTTTGTACTTGTGCAAGCTTCTACCTGCAGAGAGCTACAACCCTCTCTTGTTCTCCAGTCTCTCCTGGAAGGGAGCTACAATCCCCATAGTTCTTGTACTAGCCGATCCATTTACTAGTACGCAGGCTGCTACTTGCTACAATGCTCCAAAGTTTTCAACTGCTACTGGAAGAGAGTTGCCACCCCCTTAGCTCTTGTACTAGCTAAGATACTAGTACGTAGGCACCGGCCTACAATCTTCTCTCCTCCAGGTACCATGTTTCATACATTTTCAGACTGGATACTCCTGAAGCACAACACATAATCTGAAAGGCCACGTTTCATCCAATTTTCATATTGGACCCATTAATATCATTGAAGCACATAATCAATCAATCTTCTGAATCACCCAAACACCAGATCAATACATTTACAAGGATAATATATGTGTTAGCACCCAGATCTAGTCCATCAGATCACATAAATATGAGTCATTATGATCCTGATCCAATATTAGTTCTCATCCATCAATACTGAAGCTAAACACAATCAACCAAACAGGATATGCAGAATATTGACACCTTTAAACTGTCATCAAAACCCATCAACAACCAGAACCACCTGTGACTTCAAATATCATAGCTCAAATTGTATACGCTACTATAATGAACCAAACCTGCATACATACACGCTTACACCAAAGCCAACCCGCGTACAGATCTATAAATATTCAAACATGACTTGCAGCGATTTCAAACTTAAGTTATACCCAGTTCAGATCATTACAAGCGTCAGTATACAGATATAGAATAAGCATAATCAAATATATAGAGATAGTTCATTTCAAACCATTTGATCCCGATCTATCCTTAGATCTTCTTCTCCATCAAGCGGTGAGATCCCTCTTTAGCTCAGATCCAAATCTGCACCATAACCCAATCACAGTATTCCAGATCTAGCACTTTATCAGATATTCAATAATTCATATGATGCTTTTCCAAATGATCTCCTTCCTCTTTTATAGTCTTAGGCATTTCACAATACCATGGTCCAAAACCATAATAACACAATACCACGGACCCAATACTTGGGATCAACACTTTTGGATGCAATACCACGGACCAAAACCATAGGATCAAAAACTGTTGGACTAATACCATGAACCAACCATGAAAGTGTGTGAGATCAACACTTTTGGATGCAATACCATGGACCAAAACCATAGGATCAAAAACTGTCGGACTAATACCATGAGCCAACCATGAAAGTGCATGAACTTTTCTCTTCATGAAAGTGCGTGAACTTTTCTCTATATGAAATAAACTTTTCTCTGCATGAAAGTGCGTGAACGTTTCTCTACATGAAAGTGCATGAACTTTTCTCTACATGAAAGAAACTTTTCTCTGCATGAAAGTGCGTGAACTTTTATCTACATGAAAGAAACTTTTCTCTGCATGAAAGTGCGTGAACTTTTCTCTACATGAAAGAAACTTTTCTCTGCATGAAAGTGCGTGAACTTGAAAATAACTTTGTTGCACTATAATTTATCATCTGAGTGATTTTCCATCAAGGACAACACTTTTCTCATAATGCCAACAATCTCCCCCTTTGGACTTGATGGCAAAGCTAACTTGTCACACGTAGAACTATCATCTGATTCCTTTGAGCTTTCCTGCACCCCAGGCATTCAGTCACATCTGATATCTCTTCTTGAAGATTCATCTAGTTATAACTAAGTGAGATGTTCTTCTATGAGTGGGTTGCCATCAAGTACAACACATGCATCATAATGCCAACAATCTCCCCCTTTGGACTTGATGGCAACAACACCAAATCACTCTCCCCCTTTGACATCAAGGGCAAAGGGCGAACCAAGATATTCTCTTTCCTAGATAAACATTCCACTGTCCATACTCCCCCTGAGTACCTGCTGAAATCTCTAAATGAGCTCCCCCTTTGTATATGCCAAGGTGTACCAATCTGTCCATGCTACATGCTGAAAGCTCTGCTCTTGCTGAATTGTGTTGTTCATGCTCCCCCTGTCTGTAAGCAAGGTCTGCAAAAAGGTGTTCTACAAGAACATGACTCTATACATCATACGTGACCTTCCTAGCACCAAATACTCATACATACATCCATCTCCCAACCAAGTGGGGATATACCAGAAAATGACAACCAAGTACATTACATCATTCATCCCAGGCATAGTGGGGAAACCAACATAGGCCGTTACATGACCTTGATATGACTAAAATATTTCATCAAATGACTACAATAGATAGAGACACACTATTACATCATGATTCTTGATATGACCTTTACATCGAATGATATACATGACATTTATAATAGAGACCAAACACCTAAATAAGATCATGATAAATATCAGCAACGACACTGTATGATCTGCTCCATAGCATCTGTCACCAACAACTTGTATTAGTGCATGAATCATCAAGGTATGTCTGTATCAACTCATCCTTTTGAACAGAATTCTATATATACAGAATCATTCTATCATATGTGAGAAACACCATAGCCATCTAGATCTGCATGGACCAAGTATCATCAATTGGGAATATCAATCAACATATGTACGAAACAACCTATCATCATCTAGGTAAGAACTCATCATCATCATGTCTCAAACAGTGCAACTTTGAATAATCATCCATGTATCCAGCCAACAATATGTGCCAAGAACAATAGGAATCCTGCATCATAATTGTAATATATGATGACGACAACAACATATGAGTGACTCATCATCAAGTAAAGAAGATGTGAATTCAAGCTATGTACTTCTCCTTATCCTTATGAAGATCACCATGTAAGCACCATTAGAGGATCAACCACAAATCTGATCTAAATATCAACTATGTAACCCCAAGAATCATCTGAACAACTCATAACCATATCATAGCAAGATGAATCATTTATCCATATAAGCATCATCACCAAGGACTATTAACCATAATGCCAACAATGCATTAAAAGCATATGCTCCCCCTAAACCTGTGCCATCTTATTTACTGTCAGATCTGATCATGCATATCAGCAAGAAGTGTCAAGACATCATCATTATCAAGTTAGAAACAAAACACTTCTAACCATCAAGTCATTTCCACACATCATCACAAAATTGTAACCATTATCAAACAGCGCAAATAGTAAACCGAATCATGACTGATCCTTTTCCTGAACCTGTCCCTACTTCCTTTCCTCAAACAACCATATACACGACTATGCCATAACCAACTCACGTATATACGTGACTTCTCTTTAAGAAACTTGCGTATGAGATTTAGGACACTGAAGTTTTACACTTCCAGCTCCCTCTGATTCTGTTATGTCTGTATATTGTTTTGTGCTGCCTCTTTCTGACTGTACTTCTTTCTTCTTCCACATCTTCAAGTGTGATGATGATGTTTTCTCCTTTTGGTATGGTGCCCATACTTTGTTCCTGCATTCCTTAGATATATGTCCAAGCTTGTTACATGTGTAACATCTTACGTGTCTCATATTTCTTTTATAGCAATCAACAGCTCTATGACCAAACATATTGCAAGCAAAGCAATATCCATTAAAGTACCTTGAATGTGATGATCTTTCTGTATGATGGTCTTGAACCCTTCTTCTTCTACATCTGGCTGCAACATGTCCATAACATTCAACATTATTCATAGGAGGAGTAAAATATTTTCTTTGAAGAATTTCTTTCCTTGGTTGATGATGAGATTGACCTTTCATATCCTTATTGAGCATTTCAGATTTTGCAGTAGATTCCCTTGTCTTACTTTGTGAACTAGATTCACCTTCAATAGATTCATGAAAACCAAGACCAGTTTTGATGGCAGGAGACCTTTGACTATTAATAATATCATCCAAGACTTTAGTACTATCTTGAAATCGTAACAGTTTATCCTTTTCTTCTAATTTATCTTTTAGAATATTTACCTCAACTTGATGTTGCTCTTCCTTTTCAAGATACTGCTTCTTCACGTTTTCTTCAGCATTTATTTCTTCTTCCAACTGAAGTCTTAGTTCAAGAACTTCATTTTCATGAGCTTGGAGTACTTCTTTATTCTGCTTCTTTGATTCTTCAAGATCTTCTTTTAGCGAACGGATCGTGGCTTCAAGACTTTCATAGTAACTGGATCTATCTCTAAGTTTCTTGATGGTTGTGCTTCTTTCATTGATTTCATTTCTTAGTGATGTTACTTCATCCTGCAACTTTTGATATTTGTCCTTGAATAACTTCCTTACCTTGTTTCCTTCCTCTAGTTGAGCTTTTAGTTTGGCAGCTTCTTCTTTGAAGACACATTCCCTTTTGTTCAATAGATCTTGTTGATCTCTAATTTTGTCTGTAAGCCTTTTAAATTTTGTCTCTATTTGATATCTTTCTTACTCACCCATAAAATCAAATTCAGTTGTTTCGCTATCACTTTCATCTTTTCCAAATGGATAGATAGCTGGAACATCAGAGGATAACAAATTCATACCTGATAGTTCATCTTCATTCTGAAATGATTCTGAATCTGAAGTGCTTCTTCCACATAATCCCCAATCAATTCTCCCACTGTCATAGTTATTCTGAGATGTATTCTTCTGCTTAGGCACTTTCTTCTTAAGCTTCTTTCCCATTGTTCCACATATCTCCTTCAAGCGATCAAGCTTCTACAAAAGGACCTGCTCTGATACCAATTGTTGGAAATAATACTGAGGGGGGGTGAATCAGTATTATCACATCAATAAAACTTTTTCATTTCCATATTCAGATTCATATATGCTACTTCCACAACTTCTTATGATTCAGTTAGTTGATCCTTAATGAGTGCATTAGAACATTATCAACCATATTAACAGTAAACAGGTGCAGTAAAATAGAACATATAATCACACATAAGCCACACACATGAACACCATGATATAAGGTAGAAACCCAATGTGGGAGAAAACCACCTGCTGCAAGTCATCTCAATCTTCTTCTTAATAAGAAAATTCTTTTACAATATTTCTGTACTGGTGCAGTCTTATACCAGTACGCAGGCTTCTACCTGCAGAGAGCTACAACCCTCTCTTGTTCTCCAGTCTCTCCTGGAAGCGAGCTACAACCCCCATAGTTCTTGTACTAGCCGATCCATTTACTAGTACGCAGGCTGCTACCTGCTACAATGCTCCAAAGTTTTCAACTGCTACTGGAAGGGAGCTACCACCCCCTTAGCTCTTGTACTAGCTAAGATACTAGTACATAGGCGCCGGCCTACAATCTTCTCTCCTCTAGGTACCACATTTCATACATTTTCAGACTGGATACTCTTGAAGCACAACACATAATCTGACAGGCCACGTTTCATCCAATTTTCATACTGGACCCATTAATATCATTGAAGCACATAATCAATCAATCTTCTTAATCACCCAAACACCAGATCAATACATTTACAAGGATAATATATGTGTTAGCACCCAGATCTAGTCCATCAGATCACATAAATATGAATCATTATGATCATGATCTAATATTAGTTCTCATCCATCAATACTGAAGCTAAACACAATCAACCAAACAGGATATGCAGAATACTGACACCTTTAAACTGTCATCAGAACCCATCAACAACCAGAACCACCTGTGACTTCAAATATCATAGCTCAAATTGTATACGCTACTATAATGAACCAAACCTGCATACATACATGCTTACACCAAATCCAACCCGCGTACAGATCTATAAATATTTAAACATGACTTGCAGCAATTTCAAACTTAAGTTATACCCAGTTCAGATCATTACAAGCGTCAGTATACAGATCTAGAATAAGCATAATCAAATATATAGAGATAGTTCATTTCAAACCATTTGATCTCGATCTATCCTTAGATCTTCTTCTCCATCAACCGGTGAGATCCCTCTTTAGCTCAGATCTAGATCTGCACCATAACCCAATCATAGTATTCCAGATCTAGCACTTTATCAGATATTCAATAATTCAGATGATGCTTTTCCAAATGATCTCCTTCCTCTTTTATAGTCTTAGGCCTTTCACAATACCACGGTCCAAAACCATAATAACACAATACCACGGACCCAATACTTGGGATCAACACTTTTGGATGCAATACCACGGACCAAAACCATAGGATCAAAAACTGTCGGACTAATACCATGAACCAACCATGAAAGTGTGTGAGATCAACACTTTTGGATGCAATACCACGGACCAAAACCATAGGATCAAAAACTGTCGGACTAATACCATGAGCCAACCATGAAAGTGTGTGAACTTTTCTCTTCATGAAAGGAACTTTTCTCTGCATGAAAGTGCGTGAACTTTTCTCTATATGAAATAAACTTTTCTCTGCATGAAAGTGCGTGAACTTTTCTCTACATGAAAGAAACTTTTCTTTGCATGAAAGTGCGTGAAATTTTCTCTACATGAAAGAAACTTTTCTCTGCATGAAAGTGCGTGAAATTTTCTCTACATGAAAGAAACTTTTCTCTGCATGAAAGTGCGTGAACTTTTCTCTACATGAAAGAAACTTTTCTCTGCATGAAAGTGCGTGAACTTGAAAATAACTTTGTTGCACTATAATTTATCATCTGAGTGATTTTCCATCAAGGACAACACTTGTCTCATAATGCCAACAATCTCCCCCTTTGGACTTGATGGCAAAGCTAACTTGTCACACGTAGAACTATCATCTGATTCCTTTGAGCTGTCCTGCACCCCAGGCATTCAGTCACATCTGATATCTCTTCTTGAAGATTCATCTAGTTATAACTAAGTGAGATGTTCTTCTATGAGTGGGTTGCCATCAAGTACAACACATGCATCATAATGCCAACAATAATTCAACCCAGTCAAAGTCTTTCTCTGTTGTAGTAGTATTAGTGCACAAGAAGGATGGATAATGATGTATGTGTCCGGATTATAGGGAGCTCAACAAGCTCACTATTAAAGATAAATTCCGCATTCCTGTTATTAATGAATTGTTGGATGAATTACATGGAGAAATTTACTTCACCAAGTTGGATCTTCGTTCAAAATATCATCAAATTAGAATTAAGACTGAAGACATTCTGAAAACAACATTCAGAACTCATGAGGGTCATTATGAATTTTTGGTCATGCCTTTTGACCTTACTAATGCACCTTCCACATTTCAAGGTTTGATAATTTCCATTTTCAAACCCTTCCTTAGAAAATTTGTGTTAGTATTTGTTTATGATATACTAATCTACAATAAGTCTTGGAAGGATCATGTTCAACATGTTGATCGAGTGCTCAAACTATTGGAGGAGAAACAATTATATGCAAAAACATCCAAATGTTTCTTCGGAGTATAAGAGGTGGATTATTTGGGCCATATTGTATCTCATGAGGGTGTTAAGGTAGACCCTAACAAAATTAAAGCCATTAAGGAATGGAAAATCCCCACAACCATAAAGCATCTTCGAGGATTTCTCGGGTTGACATGAAATTATTGCAACTTTGCTAAGAATTATGGGAGAATAGTGGCACCTCTAACATCATTACTAAAGAAAGATTCTTTTTCTTGGACTCCAGAAGCAATGAAGACCTTTGAACATCTTAAAGAGGCAATGTGCCAGGCACCGGTCTTAGCTACGCCAGACTTCACAAAAACTTTATTGTGGAATGTGATGCCTCGGGAAATGCAATTGGTGTTGTTTTAATGCAAGAAGGAAGACCCATTGCTTTTGAAATTCCTCCAATCAAAGGAAATTATTTACAAAAACCTATTTATGAGAAGGAAATCTTGGCAATACTACATGCACTAAAGAAATCGTGACTTTACCTAATGTGAAGACACTTCAAGGTTAAAACAGATCATGATAGTCTTAAATACTTTTTGGAACAAATATTATCTTCAGAAGAGCAGAAAAAATGGGTGACAAAGATGTTGGGTTATGACTTTGAAATCATCTACAAAAAAGGGAAGCAAAATGTTGTTGCAGATGCACTCTCAAGAAAGGATGAGGATGTGGAAGCATTGCTTTGTTCCATTTCTATTATCCAACCTGAGTGGATAACCGAAGCAAGGGATGAATGGAAGAATGATGAAGAGGTGTGGTCACTTATTCAAAAGTTGCAGCAAGATCCCAGTAAATCTAATACATTTAGCTAGAAAAATTATTCATTATGGTACAAAGATCGTTTATATATTTGTAAGAATTCCCAACTCAAACAAAAGATTCTTTTGGAATTGTACACCTCTCCATTAAAAGGGCACTCGACATTTAAAGGGTCAAGAAGGAAATTTTTTGGGATGGCCTTAAATATGATATTCAGAAGTTTGTGGTAGAATGTTTGGTTTTCCAACAAAATAAAGTTGAGACAATTAAGACCCCAGGTCTATTACAACCTTTAGTCATTCCAAGTCAGCGTTGGGAGGATGTCTCAATGGATTTTATCACAGGTTTAACCAATTCTAAAGGAAAGAATTTCATCATGGTGGTAGTTGATAGACTTACCAAGTATGCACACTTTTGTGCATTATCTCATCCTTTTAAATCCAATACAGTTTCTACTGCATTTATGGAAATAATTCAAAAGCTTCATGGAAACCCAAAGATTATAGTAAGTGACAGAGATCCCATTTTCACTGGAAATTTTTGGATGGAATTATTTTCTTGTCTTGGTACTCAATTAGCTCATAGTTCATCTTATCATCCTCAATCTGATGGGAAAATTATCATAGCGAACAAATGTTTCTAATGATGTATTCGTTTCTTTGTATCTGATAAACAAACACAATGGGTCAAGTGGTTACCTCTAGCTGAATGGTGGTATAACACTTCCTTCCATATTGCAACAAAAATGACCCCATTTATGGCACTTTATGGATATCATCCACCATCCATCACATCATATTTAAGAGAAAATTCTAAGGTTCAAGCAGTGGAAGATCACATTGAGCATCAACAACAAGTTCTCCAACTCTTAAAAGATAATCTCACTATGGAGAAAAATCGAATGAAATAACAAGCATAACAACATCACAGTGAAAGAAGTTTTGATGTAGGTGACTACGTATTTTTACGGCTACATCCATACAAAAATGTCTCTCAAGTAAGCTAAGAAGGATAATAAATTATCACCCAGTTACTACGGTCCTTACAAGGTGTTGCAAAATATTGGTACTATGGCATACAAATTGGAGTTACCTGCATCTTCCCGAGTACACCTAGTTTTCCATGTTTCATGCTTAAAGAAAGTTATCAGTGACAAGATTCCAGTTCAAACAATGTTGCCAGAACTTGACGAAGAAGGAAAAATCATATTTGAGCCTAAAGCAGTCACGGAAACAAGAACCTAACAACTACAAAATCGATCAATTTCAGAGTATCTCATTAAGTGGAAGAACTTACCCATTGAAGATTCCACATGGGAGGATGATAATTTTATACAAAATCATCCATAACTACTCAAGCATTGAGGACAACACCTTTTTGAAGGAGAGGGGCATGTTAGGTCCCTATAATACTAGTGTAGCCCCCTTATTCTTATTGTTAGTGTAGCCCCCTTATTGTTATTGTTGTGCCCATGTAGCCCCCATATTGTTATTGTGGTGCCCCATAGAAGCCCACTATTGTTATTGTTGTGCCCTTACATTATTATTTTTATGTAGGCTCTGATTATATTGTGACCCCTTAGACTCCTGTATATACAAAGGAGGTCTTGTCATTTTTATCATCCCAGAATTTTTCATTTATGTGATGTAAAGGAGGTTTCCCCCTCGAAGAGGATAATTTTTCAATCATTGATCTATCTTTTTGTTAGCTCGTTGCATAACACAGTCTGTAGGGCGATTTAATTGTATGTTAAATCCATGTCATTTAATTTGTCAAACTGGGGGTTTTGTAAAATTAGAAGTAAACCAAAATATATGCGACCTCAAATGAAACTGTTGTAGAAAGTTTGTCTAGAATGGAAAGAAAGAAAGGAAATGCATATTACAAATATAACTAAAGAAAATTGCAAAATAAAGCACATGCAAGAAAACTGAATTAGATTCTAAGGATGGAAGTTAAATTCTAAAGGTGGAATGAATAAATTCCATGGTCTTTCTAAAAAAACTTATAAACTAACCTGTGAACAACTATAAGAAGCAAACTATGATTATCTAGAAAGCAGTAAATAACAACTAGTGAGAAAGCAGTAAATACCAACTAGTGATTTAGTTGTCAAACAAGAAAATTAGGATAACTAGTAAGCAAGCAGTTTAATGACAATCAAATCAAATCTAGGAAATGAAATCATACTTGTGGAAAGTAAATCATACATGCAGAAAAGAAATAACAAAAATCAAACTCTGTTACAATTGTATGCAGATTGCAGTTGATGGGGATCCTTCCATTCCTCAACGAGCACACATGAACAGTTATCACACCTTAAGAATCAAACAACACTCATAACTCATAATTTTGGATAAAATTCCCGCTAAATGAACAATCATAAATCTGATGCTAATGAATAATTGATAATTGTTGGCTTCCTTTGAAGGATGCACCTCTTATTTATACATGAGTTAGGGTTATCTGCTCAATAAATGCAAATCCCTTAAATATCTAATAAATCCACACTTGTCTTAACTTATCCGTAAATACTAGATACAAATCCTATGACTCATAAAGACCTCCATGATCTTTCTCCTTGGAATATGGTCCACCTCTAGAGATGAAATTCGACTTTGTGCTTGGGAGGACAAGTAAGACCCTTCTAGAACTTCCAAATAAGCCTACACATGTCACAAAACTCATAACACACACACACACATGTATATATGAAACCATGTTAATTTCCTAGTTTTTAATCATAAATTCATTTAAAATACTACTTTAGAAAATAAGGATTCTAACCCATATGATCATGAAGATGGTTACTTGACATAGGGTTTTAGGGCTAGATAGTTATGAGATCAAGGCTAAATGGTCATGAAATGATGGAAATATGGATGAAAATGGAAGAAAATTTTGAGACTCAACATAGCCCCCAACTGAACTTGTTGCATGTCCTCATGCAACTATTGCATTGATTCATTTATCCATAAGTTGATCTTTTTGAAATTCTTTGCTTCTTTATGAGCTTTGACCTGTATGGATTCTCTTCAAACTTTGCATCATAATATTTTCTTTTGCAAAGTGTAATATATTTGATTGCAACATATATTTTTTACGGTTGGTTCTTGTGTTACAACTGCAATTTTTTAGTATTATTGCATGAAAATGTTGAAAATTTTCTTTTCAAGTCCTATAATTTTTAAAAGCATATAATCTTTTGGAATCATACTGCAACAATAGTTGATTGGGAGGAATATGCGAGTTAGAATGAAATGAAATTGTATGATGGTGTATGAAATGTAAATGTGAATTGATGTCCCTTCCCCCCAACTAAAGGTGTTTTTAGTTTATGATAATATGAGAAAGGGAGTATAAATGGAGTGATAAATTTTCCAAAATTACAATTTTAGCTTTTAAGGAATTGTATGACTAAAAATTAGAAAACAACACACCTTCACTTACCTTCAATGTGGATGTGTTGTGTATACTGAAGAGTGTCGTTGCTGATGTTCGATCATGGAGTATGTAAACAAAGGAATTTGATCTGCTTCTTTGTTCTTTTCGTGTTCATGACAAGATTGGGATCTTTATTGCTACTGTTACAAATTGATTCCTGTTGCAAACTAATGAAATGATGTAGTCTTCAATCGTTACAAAACCCGATGGTACAATTCTAGTCATGCGAATAAATGTGTTGATGTCGAGCATGAAGAGAAGTCATTGGATTACCGGCCATTAATGAATGTCATTAACCAATGCGAGGCAAACTCACCATTAATGTCAATGAGTGCCAAGGTACCTAAGTACATCTTGCGAAGTGTGAATAGATGAGTTGATGTCGAGCCACTTGCAAGATCCAATGATCAAGGGACATTGATGTATTCCCATGATTGTCAGTGAGAGAAATTGTCATTAATGCATACAAGCCTCAAGGTACTAATAAAGACTCTAGCCTTGAACCTAGATAATGTGCTGATGTCGATAGGACAAGACTTGTTAGAAGGGAGGCCTTAATGAATCCTCCATCATCTAACGCGAGCATAAAACAATGATTTTGAAGGAATATGGATGAAAAATTTGCAGTGGATCAAGGTCTATTTGACAAAATGAAAAGGAAAAGAAATGAATCAGTTTTGTAAGGGAGCTTAATGGTTTTATTTTTGGGTTATAGGTTAGTGAAAGAGAGGCAAGAAAGTATGATGACTGTGAAGGAAAATGAGATGAATATTTTATTAACTGAATAAGTGGGAATGCAATGGTAAGACTAGTATATGAAAGGTCTTGAAATGTTGTGATGGATCTGATTTTGCATTCTTTATCCAAAATCATGTTCTCATGCTTGGATATTTCATATTTGATGTTGCTCTGATCGTGTTCTTAATAAATGTGGTCTTTAAGAGACATTGTTTTCTTGTGGTCATATGTTTATCTTCCTGGAACCTGCAAAAAAATTTAGTACTTTTTCTGCAATGAAATGTAAGATTATCAAAAGAGATAGGTGATCAATCTCTCTATTTATGTCATTTACAGGGAAAAAAAAAATTGAGAATTGGTACTAATAAAACAAATTCAGGAAAGAAAATCAAATGAATTTTTACCTGTTTCGAAACTAGTGCCTTAGGTTACCTGTCATGTCTTGTCAGAAATTTCTTCATTATTTTATTGTTTCAAATTATGATGAAAGATTTCTCATTGTGTAGATCTCGTCAAGATATTTCCAACAACATTTGAATCATCAAAAACCGATGTCGTATGAGAAAGTTATGCTTATTTGAAATTTTTGTGAAACAATGAAAATAGTCATGCGTGAGTGTGACATGGCAACATGATGTTGATGTGAAAGATGAAGTAGGCAGATGATATGGAATGCTGATTATGAATTTCTAATTAGAATGCATTGTCAACAAATAGATCATTGAATTGAATACATAGTTGCAAAATTGTTTTTTTAGTTACAGAATTGTTTTTCAGCTGCAGAATTGCGCATTTCCTGCATCTAAAAATCTTGCATGGACAGTTAGGTATACACAGCTTATGCATTTTTTATGAACAATTAATCAGTCCAATTTTTGAATTAATCAGTACCTTCTCCAGAAAAATGAGCAAATACACTGGAAAATGCAGTAAACAAATTTTATTAAAAAGGCAAAGTATTTTTTTGATCTGCATTAAAACAACGGAGAAATTTCCAGAAATTTATTACCTTCAGATGTTGAGGCCATAGTCTTGTTTGTTGCTCTGTCTGCAAGACTCAAAGAAATATTATGATCATGTATAGAAATTCTTGTGCCATAATTGTTTGTATAATTACGAAAGGACATTTTCGTTGACAAACAAATTGCAGACTCTCTAAATGTTGACTCTCGAAATCAAAATAAAACTTGATAAATCTAAATGAAAACACATGTTTCTTCTTCAGATGAATCAGATGGTAAGAATCTCGAAAAAAAAAAAGCAAAGAATCCTAAGTCGAAAATGGCCATATGTACAATTAGATCTACCACTCGTGAACTGTAACCCCACTCATTGTCATACTTAAATCAAAAGCTCCAGAACATGGGATATAAGCTTCCCAAACAACACTGCTCATTTTTTCTTTAGATTTGGGTGGAGGCTTCAAAGATCGTTACTATGTATGAGAATCAGAAAGCATGATGCAATCACTACGAAAAGAATTGTAGATGTTGTGCCGATATCAACCACACCCTTATCCCCACTATCTTCTTCAATGACAAAAGCATCTGGATCATCCTTTAATGACTTGCAGTACGCGTTGCATGCCTCTCTAACATTACATGATGATCAAAAGGAAGCACACAGAATAGTTCCCACAGCTATAAGTCATAGAAAAAAAACTTCCGCAATATCCACCAATGGGAGATCAGGTGAGTAGATGACTACTCCAACTGCTCCACCTTCCTTCAACGTTTTTTTTGGAGACTTGCACCTGCAGTCTTTGGCAACATAACAACAGGAATTTTTATGTCTGATGCAGCATCATTTGGTGCACACACCATCTTATAAAGCTCTTCTTTGTCATTTATAATAAGCATAGCTACAGCACCAATTGCCTGTACAAACTTGGCCTTTGTTGTGAAAGTGCAATTGCCTTGATGCACCAAAGCAGCCTCTCCGGGAAGCTTTTCTCTTAGGGTGGTGCAACTATCATAGGGGTCAGCTAGGACAAGACGAGACTTGTTCGCAGCTTTCTCCTTTGATACCACAGGCGTACCAAACTGAGCACTAATTCCAACATATTCTTCCCCCTCACTGCCATTTATCCATGTCTGAAGTTTCACCAATACGAATTTGTTTTCATAGCCGGGATATTTAGGATGTTTGTCATCATGAACAATGTCGCTACACAGTCCAGCCTGTGAGAAGAGTAAAAGTAGGCACATTACAACAACCCTAGGAAATTATAAATGAGAATCCATCATCCAGCCATAAAGCAGGACTAATATGCTCGAGAAGTCACATGAGACTGTTGGCCTTGACCAGTCAACATATAAGTTTGAATCAAGCTATGGGCAGCACGAGACTATTCAAATGACCACCAGGCAACCCGATATCAAATTCACTCGTTAGATCATATGTTGTTGCATATGGTTGAAGAGATGCATAGCTTCCCACCCCAGCCTAGAGTGTTTGAAGACTGCTTAATCCAGCAGGTAATCTACCCGTAATCGTTCCCCTTGGAGGTCCTATATCAAATTGCCTTGTGTCATAGCTTGATGAAAGGAAATCATGCTAGGAACAGTTAGACACACTAGGCTCTATTCAGGATTTTCATTGATGAGGTATAGTCTTTTCTCACCATCAATAAAGATTCCTTCAGGTTTTGGTCTTGTTGTTGTTTCCATTCTCAGTAACACGATGGGGTTGGCTTGATTAAAGAGCCTTCATAGATTTTGAAATCAATAAAGCCCCAACCATTTGGCATAGCTTCAACCAGCTTGTGTCTGTGCAAATTATTTTTATTGTTCTTTACCCCTCTGATCAGGATCTTTACTCAGACTCATGAAATATGGGTCAAGCAATGAATCAATATAAGAATTCCTCCTTCTCATTGTAAGGCCAATAACTCGAAAAATTTGCATCGAAGGTGAGGAAGAATATGTGTGTTCTTTTTTAATTGCATAACAAAGTCCGGCGCATAAATAAAGAGTTAGAGTAGGCATGTTAAAACGTATCTTTAGTGGTTAGAGCTATAGGCATCAATTTGTTAACAACTTAAATGGTTGCCTCTTCAAATAATCTAAACGATATCGGTTAAAGGCATGTGTTTCTAAATTGATCTCATCGTGCACTTTGTAGGGCATTAACCACGACACGCCATCTTTGGTTTTTTTTCACCTCACCCTATTAGGTAGGCATAGTCCATGTCAAAGGGATACACCTTGATAGGCCTGATCTTGGGGAAAGACACAGCTTGGAGCTAGGTATCGCCCACTTTGTTCAGATATTCCATTACAACGGGATCCACAGCTACACCAATAACAAAAAAAAAACCAAACGAGGAAGATCCACCACTGAGTATGCCGAGTTTCTCTTCCAAAAATTAGAAATTGAATCACAAATCAAGCGACAAAGATATGGATCCGTGATCTCTGCCATGCGGATCAACCTTTAGCAACGTGTTAAAAAAAAAATTAATGCCACCACAGAATTTGATTTTGGATTGGAGATGTTGTTCATTATCACATTTCCGTAACTGATATTTTGGGCATATCCAGAACCCCCCAAATTTGGATTCCTCCAGTGGAGTCAAGAATGCACAGAAGTCATTTGTTGTCATTTGCAATCAACTGCATAAAGCTTTGGAATTTCTCAAATAATTCCCTGGCTCAGGCTAGCAGTGTAGTTGGTCTTGTTAAACAGATCTTTGCGGGTATTCGGGCTGCATATGTTGTTCGAAATATGAGGAGCAGTAATCAGTGCCCACTTTGGAGAGAAGGGGCTGGTCCGCCAAGCAACTCGATTCCTTAGATGAATTTATTCATAATACTTTGCAGATGTCTAGAATGGGAGATTGCCAAGAAAATCTTTTGCTAAAAAGACAACTCAAAGAACTGTCAAGGCATCTATTGGACAATTTCTCAGTTGGACTTGTAGATGACTCCAATGTTTTTGAATGGAATGTAACAATTATTGGACCTTTGGATACAATCTATGAAGGTGGATATTATAATGTGATCATGAATATTCCACCTAATTATCCACACAGTCCACCACCAACAGTCAAGTTTACATCAAAAATGTGGCATACAAATGTTTTATCCAGATGGACGTGTTTGCATTTCTATTCTTCACCCACCTGGTGATGATCCAAATGGCTATGAATTGGCAAGTGAATGGTGGATGCCTGTCCACACAGTTGAAACCATTCTCTTATATTATTTATTTTTTATTTTTTTTAAACTAAAAGAAAATAAAATTCTATCTTAGTTATTTGTTTTATTATACACTAACGTAAAAATTGTTCTTTTCTTATCTCCCAAGTCACACAAAGCACAACTAGAGAGAATGCTCAAGATTTTAATCGTTTTTTTTAAAATTTGGATTCAGAAAATAAAATGAGAAGAATCGATCTCACACCTGAAATTATCGCTCTTTAATCTTCGCTTGTGCTCCTTGTTCACAATCGTTTGTTTTATTGCAATTTTCCTACCAAGGGTTAGTAAATGGGTGGTTCTTACTACACCACAAAATTGCAAATTTATCCTAAAAATCACAAAAACTTGTTTTCATTTGTTAGTCGTATTCTATTGAAAACGAAATCAAAATTTCTCTTAAGTATAAGAGAATTGTTAGATCAAAGACTTTTGTGATCCATAATGTAGATAGAAGTCTTTCGGATAAATCACATAGTTAGGATTTGGTCGATGTTCCAAACCAACTAATGTGGTTCATCCTTAGGACAAGGTGAGAAATCTATCGATCAAAACGAATAAATAGCATGGATGCATCGTTGCCCAGATATAGTCGTTGAAAACTAGCCATTACAACGGCTATATCTGGGCAATGATGCATCCATGCTATTTATTCCTTCTGATCGATTGATTTCTCACCTTATCCTGAGGATGAACCACATTAGTTGGTTCGAAACATCGAACAAATCCTAACTATGTGATTAATCTGAAAGGCTTATATCTATAAGAGAATTTCCAATGCATCCATTTGCATAACAAGATCATGAGTAAACTCATATCCAAGTTTGAAAAATAAACCCTAGTGAATTCTTGGACATGATCATGAAGATTTGATGTTAAAAATTGTAGCCTAATGACTAGTTGAGACCAAATTTGAATGTGATCTTTAGGTTTTTGATCTTCTTCAACTATCATAGCACAAAGCTCTTCAGATCTTGTTGTTGCAATTGGATTTTTATTATGTTATATATATATATATATATATATATATATATATATATATATATATATATATATATATATATATATTAGTGAATGAGGGTTTTTTATTTGTGTTTTATTTCTATGTTTTCTATATGCAAATGCAAATAAACTTAAATAAAAATGTGTAAATGAAATTAAGCCTAAATAAAAATGACCCTAAATGAAAATGCTTCCTAAACAATCCTCTTAACTTAGTTACATCTAAGTTTGCTTCCCCGGCAACAGCGCCAAAATGTAGGGCAATTTAATTGTATGTTAAATCCCTGTCATTTAATTTGTCAACCCGGGGGTTTCGTAAACTTAGAAGAAAACCAAAATATATGGGACTTGAGATGAAACTGTTGTAGAAAGTTTGTTTAGGATGTGTTGTAATGGCTACAAACACCCTCCAAAATTTTTCCTTAGCTTCGTTTTGGAGCCTCCCTACCAACCATCCTCAGCATGATGTCTTTCACTGTCAAGTACATAAGCTTCAGTGGTTTTGTAGCAGATTGTTAGCCTGTGCATGATAGATTGTTGCATCCCCCTCACAGGATGTTTCTCCGGACTTGGTCCAGTTGTAGGATGAGAAACTCCCTCAAGAAATTGCGCAATTTTAGAGGGGAACCAGCCTTCCTTCCAGAAATTGTGCAATCCTGTCTGGCAACTTGCTGGGCTCCAGAATTGCGCAAATCTCCCTATCACCCTTCACTGGGAAAATTGCGCAATCTCTCCCAGCAGGACTGCTCAACCCAGAAATTGTGCAGTTCTAGGAAGCAGTCAGTTGCTCAGCCCAAAAATTCTGCAATCCTTCTGGGCAGCCAGCCCAGCTCCCTCCAAGAAATGCGCAAATTTTCCCCTCAGCTGACAAGCTATTGCATGTACCATTGAGTTGACCAGTTCCACCCGGGACTGAGAAAACTTGACTTGCATGCATGGGATTCTTTTTCCTGGAATAGCAAAAGAAACATGCAAAAGACATCCCTTGATTCAGGGATATATTGTTGGCAATTGGAGGTTACATGCAAGGATCATTTCAGAAACCTCTCGCCAAGTGTCGCTTTTCCTAGATTTGTGGCATGCACGTCACAACCTCAATTTTATCAAAACTCATCAATCGGACACTACAGAGCTCATTCCTCACATCAACCTTGCATCTCTAACATCCCACATTGCATCTAGGAGTCGTCAGCACATTCAGCTCAAGTGTTTCGAGGTAAGCCTGCTTTCCATGTCTCACACTGCGTTTCTATCGCTTTTTATGTTTCGCTTCATATGAGTGTTGTCTACTTGATTTCAGTGAGTGCTTGTTGTCATTTTGATGTATGTTATATTGTAGAAGCATTGTTTCAGTGTTCGTTCGCATCTCACTGATGTCTCATGCATGACACTATTTTTCACGAACGGTCATCATTGAGGCGACTCGCTTCGCACACATGCATGCTTTCTTGTTTTATGAATCATGCACTTATTGTTTGCATGAATGATCATTCAACCTTGTTTACACTCATCTCACCATGCATCCATACTTCTCATGTTTTTAGTCACCGGTCGGCCGTTCTGGGTTGCCTTGGACCGAACCATGCCCTGCCCAGCTAGCGTTGTGCATTTCTGAAAGCGAAGGCTCTGCCTTGCCTCTAGAAATTGTGCAAGTCTGGCCCAACACTAACTTCCAAACTTGCATTGAGCAATTCTTGAAGGCAGTGTCCTGCTAGCCCCAGAAACTGCGTAATGCAGTTTGTTCGTTGCATGTCACTCCTGACTGAAATTTTGCATTGTGCAGCTTCAGTCCTCAGCAAGCCAGGCTGGAATGTGCATTGCACAGTTCCAGAAATCTATCAACCTCCTAACAGCCTGGACTGTACCTTGCACAGTTTTGGCAGTCAGACTCCCGACCTCCCAGTGGAAATTGCGCAACCTTCACGATCAATCACACAGATATGTTGCAAGTCAGTCCTCAAGTTTGTTTTCATTTTCATTTGACAGATTACTTGCCATGAGTGCTGCTATGTCTCCTGGCATCGAAGGTGTTCATCTGTCTCTCAGCAACATAAGTACAATGGCCTTCAGGAGAGCAGAGTCAAAGGACATTGTTGAGATCACAACGGGGTTTACAGCCAAGCAAGTGTCTATGAGCTCGCCTACCTATGAATACATCAAGTTGTTTGTAGACAAGGACATCAAGATAATATGGCAGCAAAATTACAACAAGCAGCACCATTAGTAGCAGCAGAAGGAAGCACACATGCACGCAATGAATGCAAGAGGAAGGTTTCTAACAACACAGAGGTGGAAGAAAGTTGCAAGCTCAAGTAGATCCACTTATGATGAAAGCAACTTTGGAGACTGAGGCTATGAGGTGACAGCGCAACATCAAGATCGTGCGAAGGCAGAGAACGGAATAGAGAAGGAGTTGCATGTGCTGAAGCAACAACTCAAGGAAGAACAGGAGTTGTATAGACGAGAGAACGAGTTGCAGCAGGAATAGGTACTGCAGGGGGTGCAACATGCACAGATGGATCAAATTGTGGTCATACAAGTTATAGATCCATCCCAACAGCTCGTACGGAGTAGACAAGGTGAACAGTGTTGTTGATTGCATGTAAGGGAATTCAGCATCATGCATGTCATTGTGCGCACACATACGATCCCACCCATTTAGCACACTCACCAAGGCGAGGACAAGAAGGAAGTCCAACTGAAGTTGAACATGTATTTTGACAAGTTGATGTGTACAGCCACCAGCACATGCTTGGATAACAGCATAGACACTATGCAGCAACATATTGTTGGTCCGGTCACACCCAGGATGACCATGTGCATGATATCAGACGAGTTGGATAGAGGAGCCATATCAGTGCACCCAGATGCAACGAAGGCAAGAGTTCGCTTCAGCAAGATGTCACCATTGAGTGCACGGACACCATCATGGATGACCAATCTTGGCATCATCTCACCACCTTTGACCATCACAAGGATGTCAAAGATTTGGTCTCACCACAACGGTCCGAGTGTCAATGATTTCTTGCATGGCTTGCTCAAGCCATTTTGTCTCACATGGGCACATGTGCATTGTAATGTAACGTCTTGTCAAGTGGAAGTTCAAGTGTCAATAGTTGAATGTAACAGTCATAGAGTAGTTGAAGAGTCATGAGGATAGATGAAAAGTCTCAAAGGTGAATGTCAAGGGTCACCCCACCCTTTGCTATAAATAGTCCCTCATAACTCATTGTATAGGATTTTTGCCATCCAAGCTTCCAGTAGGAGTATCTTAGAGAAAGCTTGGATAGTATTGTAACGAGACTTGGCTTCTCCACTGCGTAGAGCTAGTATATCTCTTTAGAGGAGTAGGCGGTTGTGGTTGTAATGTTCTGCTGTCAGAACTAGTGGTTGGACATGGATGTATTGTATGACTAGAACTTACACTTCTTAATATAACAGATCCAACACGTTTCATGTATATGTTTTATTGTATTTTAGTTATATTGAGTACTCTAAATGATATATGTATCTGTTTTCTTATGCATGCATGTATGGAATATTCTGTATAAGTATGTATGAACCTTACTAAAATGTGTTGTTGGTTTAACCATCACTTTGGATTGTTAGCTAACTTGCTTTCCAGTTTTTGATGCATCTTCGCTCGTGTGCTCCCTTCTAAGCCGCTTGCTATCACAAGTTTCCAAGGGGTGCACTCACCCCACTTTCCATGTGTTAGAACCGTTCATGGACCTTCCTTGACTTGTCACAGTTGTCACACCCTTGCTACCAACAGGGACATCTTACTTGCCTCTTTGTGAAACCGTGGTCAAGGCAATATCGTACAACCCACTACTGGGACTCCTACACCAAATGGTCTGAGGTCTAATTGGGACTTCTTACCGGGGAGATCCCCTGACACGTTGGCAGGTCCAACACCGTCAACATTTTTGGCGCTAGAAGGAGAGCTAGATGACAAGTTGTGTCCTTTCATCTTGTTTTTAACCTTTGCATATCTATCATGGAGTCTTGCACTCTTAACCCTCCACGATGTTTTTCGCATGCCGAACCTGTTACTGTCATGAGGGAGTTTTCTGATCTCTTGTTTACATACACGTATGATGGTGAAGGCGAAGTGGCCTGACTTGAGTTCTTACATGACTTCCTTACCATGCTTGATGAGGAAGATGGATGTTCTGACGAACAGGCCAGTCTACTTCTTGCATACACACTTCGTGAATCTCCACATCGGTGGCTGTGCAGCCTACCGGCTGACAACATGCACTCACTTCAGCACTTATGTGATCTCATTGAAGATACTTTCTATCATTTTGATCCATAATATCTTGACCAAAAACTGTTACAACAATGGAAGGCTCTGCATGAATCGCCTATGGATTTTTGGCAGCGCTTTCGTGATTTGTAGTTTCAAGCTCCAAAAAGCTAGATGAAATTTCCCTATCTTTGGGATAGATTCGAGTATTGTCTTAACAAATCAGTCCATCCCAAGAAGAAGTATGAGCCCAAGCCTCACTCAGCATACTTCAGTGATGGAGTTGCACAATCACAGACGGATATGGTCACTATCACAAGTGACTGTCCGTCGTCCCCTCATCAAACAGCTCCACCACTGCAGAGTGATGCGGGAGAACAGGCACACACATCTATTCAACTGTCACATCCTCCCAAAATCACTTCACTTAATTTTCGCGCAGATTTGGTTGTGAGTCCATTGATTTTTCATATGCATTTTGTACCACAACCTCCGTCTTCGTACTCGGACGATCCTCCAGATGATATTGTCTTGTGCTCTGCCATTGTGGACTCTACACTTATTGTGAACAAGGATCAAGCCATCAACAAAGTTGTTGTTGCACAACCAACATGCGTTGTTATTCATGAAGAATATGGCTGGGAGCTTGAGCATCAACAATCGGCGAAGGATGGCTCCCTTCTGCCCGAGCCCCCTCCTTTATTTCCTGACATCTTTGGTGAACCTACCATCCATGATTTCGCATGTGTATCTTCATCTACAAATGCACCCAATGTTGATCACTCGCAGAAACACTGGATATCAGTCCATCAGCTGAAAACGGAGAGGATAAATTATTAATTTAAAATCCACTCGACTTTTCATCTGCCTTTTCTACAAACACAGAGGATGAATTTGTTCGTTTTTCATCTACCCCTCTGTTTGATTCATCAGATCATGAGGATACCAATGAAATCTTTGATTTTCCTAATCGTTGCTGTTGTGGTTTATTTACTTCCATATTCGATCACGATCATGATTCTATTGCAGTTGATATTTTCCAAGCCACCTATTTATGATGATATATCTGAGGACGAAGTCAAAACACCCCAGACTGTCGAGGCACTTCAGCCCAAGCTAATGGTTATGTCAGGCCCTCGTTGTCCTAAGGTTGGTTTCACTTTCGATTAGGAATTTTTTCAATCACCCGAGGCTCCTCATCACTCATCTGTATGCATTGAAGATCAACCTTGCACACATATCATGCTTCCTCCACTCGAACTACATGATCCCATTCCTCATGCGTTGGAGGAATCTTACATTGCAAGCACACGTGCATGACGCAATTTGTCTTTGTTTCTTTCGTTTTCTTACATGTAACAGTCAAGAGTATGTGTATGCTTCAGAGTTGCAAGCAGTGTCCACATCACGATGACAAGTCCACGAACCACATGTCATGTACTTGCACTCACTTGTGTCCTATGGACACTTTGAAACATGAAGTGTGTTTGTCTTCATTTTTATATCTTTCTTGTTTGCTAGTTCGCACAACTGGGTTGCTCATGGACCAAGCCTTCACCAACATGGGTCAACCAATGCACTGGTGGCTGCATTGGAAGTATCACTTCACATGATCAGGCCCATGCACCGTTAGCTTAGGAGTAGGAATAGTGTTTTCTTTCAATGTGTTTGCTTGCATGCTTGTTTTCTTTCTTGCTTTGCATGTTTGTTTGTCTGCTTATTTGTTTGCTTACTCACTTTGCTTTCGCATTTAATTCTACTTTCGCTTTGTTTTTGTTTGTTTGCTTGTTTTGGTTCATAGGTTAGTTTCGCATGAAACCATGCATGACTCTTGAAACAAGTTGGGTAAAGTACAAGAGGCCTTGTGCAGCTATCACTACTTGGTTATCTATCATCCTGCCTCTATATGAAGAACTTGTTACTTTTAGTCCATGATATGTCAATGGAAAATATGTACTATTCGAAGTAAACATTGGTGAAAACACAACGCTTGTGTGCTAACTAGTGTCACCTACTCTAGTCGGTTGTTTTTGGGTTAACCCTTGGTAACTCAGTCAAAGTATAGTAAGGTGAGGGGGAAAACCTTAACAGGCACGTCAAAGGTATTTAATAAACTAATTATATGAAGGAACAACCTTTTCTACTCTTAATAAGTCGGGATCCCTCTTCCGCCTCTAAAATGAATAAGTGTTATGCACAATTATGAAAATGAAAAATGAAAATGTGAAAAAAAATTGAAAAAATAAAAAATGAATAAGGAGAAAGAAGAGAAAGGCTTCTTACGCAGAGAGGTGATGCAAGTAACTTTGCCAAGGTACTGACCAAGCTCGCAAGCAGCGGAGCGATGCTTGTGTTCCTGCATGACTTCGTCGGGGTACTGTCCAGGCCTGCTGGCAGCGGAACAACACCAGAGATGAAACTAAGACTCTGACAACTATACTACTTGTGCACCAATATACCCCTCAACCCAAATAGAAACAATTGTTTTGACTTGGCTTGGAATGTGTGTCAATCAACCAAGAGCTTGGCAGATGATACATCTTACAATCAAGCAAGTGTCGAAACCAAGATGAACTGAGAACTGAACAATACTTCCAGGGGTGCTAGACTTGCTTTTCACAAACAATGTCCATTTAGAGAGCTGGAGTTCTACCAGTGTGTCGCTAAGTGTTGTAGTGGTTAAAACCACCTTCCAAAATTTTTCCTTAGCTTCGTTTTGGAGCCTCCCTACCAACCATCCTCAGCAGCATGTCTTGCACTGTTAAGTACATAAGCTTCAGTGGTTTTCTAGTAGATTGCCAGCCTGTGCATGATAGCTTGTTACATCCCCCTCACAGGTTGTTTCTCCAGACTTGGTCCAGCTACAGGCTCAGCAGCTCCCTCAATAAATTGCATAATTCTGGAAGGGAACTAGCCTTCCCTCCAGAAATTGCGCAATCCTGTCTAGCAGCCTGCTCGGCTCCAGAATTGCACAAATCTGCCCATCACCCTTCATTGGGAAAATTGTGCAATCTCTCCCAGCAAGACTGCTCAGCCCAGAAATTGCGCAATTCTGGGCAGATCTTAGCTGCTCAGCCTAGAAATTTCATAATTTTGGGCAGTAGTCAGCTGCTCAGCCTAGAAATTACGCAATCCTTCAGGGCAACTAGCCTAGATACCTCCCAAAAATGCACAAATTCTTCCCTTAGCTAAGCAAGTTGTTGCATTTACCATTGAGTTGATTGATTCCACCTAGGACCGAGAAAACTTGACTTGCATGCATGGGCTACTTTTTCCCGAAATAGTAAAAGCAACATGCAAAATGCATCCGTTGATTCAGGGATATATTATTAGCAGCTGGAGGTTACATGCAAGGATTGTTTCAGAAACCTCCCGCCAAGTGTCACTTTTCCTATATTTGTGGCATGCGCGTCACAACCTTGATTTTATCAAAACTCATCAACTGGATGTTGCAGAGCTCATTCCTCACATCGACCTTGCAACTCTGACATCCCACATTGAATCTAGGAGTCGTTGGCATTCATCTCAGTTGTTTCGGGGTAAGCCGGCTTTTCATGTCTTGTGCTGCGTTTCTGTCGCTTTGTGTGTTCGCTTCGTGTGAGTGTTGTCTACTTTATTTCAGTGAGCGCTTGCTTTTGTTGTGATTTATTTTAGCTTGTAGAAGTATTGTTTCAGTTTTCGTTCGCATCTCACTATTGTCACATGCCTGACATTGTTTTGCATGGAAGGTCGTCGTTACGACGACTCGCTTCACACACATGAATTCTTTCCCATTTTATGAATCCTCCACTTGTTTTTTGCATGAATGATAATTCACTCTTGTTTGCACTCATCTCACCATGCATCTGGACTTCTCATGTTTTTAATCGCCCGTTGGCCAGTCTGGGTTGCCTTGGCCCGAACCATGCCCTGCCTGGCTAGCACTGCGCATTTCCGGAAGTGAAGGATCTGCCTTCCCTCTAGAAATTGTGTAAGCCTAGCCCAGCACTGACCTCCAGACTTGCATTGTGCAATTCTTGGAGGCAGGGTCCCGCTGGCCCCAGAAACTACGCAATGCAGTTTGTTGGTTGCATGTCACTGTTGACTAAAACTACGCATTGCGCAGCTTCAGTCCTCAGCAGGACATGGTGGACTATGAATTTCACGTTTCCAGTAGTCATTCAACCTCCTGACACCCAAACTGTGTCTTGCACAGTTTTGGCAATCATTCTTCCGACCTCCCGGTGAAAATTGTGCAACCTTCACGATCAATCACACAAGTATGTTGCAAGTCAGTCCTCAAGTTTGTTTTGGTTTTCGACTGACATATTGCTTGCCATGAGTGTTGCTATATCTCCAGGCATCACAAGTGTTCATCTGTCTCTCAACAGCACAAGTACAATGTCCTTTAGGAGAGTAGAGTCAAAGGACACTGTTGAGAGCACAATGGGGTTTGCAGCCAAGCAAGTGTCTATGAGCTCGCCTACCTATGAAGACATCAAGTTGTTCGTAGACAAGGACATCAAGATAATATGGCAGCAACATTACAGCAAGCAACACCATCAGCAGTAGCAAAAGGCAACACACCTACATGCAATGAATGCAAGAGGAAGGTTGTTGACAACACAGAGGTGGAACAAAGTTGCAAGCTCAAGCAGATCCACTTGTGATGAAAGCAACTTTGGAGACTGAGGCTATGAGGTGACGGCGTGACATGAAGATCACGCAAAGGCAGAGAACGGAATAGAGAAGGAGTTGCATGTGCTGAAGCAGCAACTCAAGGAAGAAAAAGAGTTGCATAGACAAGAGAATGAGTTACAGCAAGAACAGGTACAGCATGGGGTGCAACATGCACATACGGATGAAACTGCGCTCGTACAAGTTATAGATCCATCCCAATAATTGACACGGAGCAGACAAGGTGAGAAATGTTGTTGATTGCATGCAAGGGAATTCAACATTATGCATGTCATTGTGCACATGCATGTGATCCCACCCATTTGGCACACTCACCGAGGCGAAGACAAGAATCAAGTCCAATAGGAGCTGAACATGTATTTTGACAAGTTGATGCACACGTCCACTAGCACATGCTTGGAGTGCAACGTAGACACTATGCAGCAACATGTTTCTGATCCGGTCTGATGCAAGACAACCATGTGCATGCTATCAGACGAGTTGGACAGAGGAGCCATATCAGTGCACCCAGATGCAACGAAGGCAAGAGTTCGCTTCAACAAGATGTCACCATTGAGTGCATGAACACCATCACGGACAACCAAGCTTGGCATCAACTCACCACCTTCGACCATCACAAGGATGTCAAAGAATTGGTCTCACCACAATGGTCCAAGTGTCAGTGATGTCTTGCATGGCTTGCTCAAGCCATTTTGTCTCACATGGGCACATGTGCATTGTAATGTAACGTCTTGTCAAGTGGAAGTTCAAGTGTTGATAGTTGAATGTAACGGTCATAGAGTAGTTGAAGAGTCATGAGGATAAATGAACGATCTCAAAGGGGAATGTCAAGGGTCACCCCACCCTATACTATAAATAGTCCCTCATAATTCATTGTATAGGCTTTTGGTCAGCCAAGCTTCCGATAGGAGTATCTTAGAGAAATCTTGGACAATATTGTAATGAGCATTGGCTTCTCCACTGCGTAGAGTTATTATATCTCTTTTGAGGAGCAGGCGGTTGTGGCTGTAACATTCTGCTATCGGAACTAGTGGTTGGACATGGATGTATTGTATGACTGGAACTTACACTTCTTAATATAACAGATCCAACACGTTTCATGCACATGTTGTATTATATTTTAGCTATATTGAGTACTCTAAATGATATATGTATCTTTTTTCTTACGCATGCATGTATGTATTATTCTGTATAAGTATGTACGAATCTTATTGAAATGTGTTGTTGGTTTAGCCATCACTTTGGATTGTTAGCTAACTTGCTTTCCAATTTGTGATGCATCTTCGCTCGTGTGCTCCCTTCTAAGCCACTTCCTATCACAGGTTTCCATGGGGCGCACTCACCCCACTTTCCATGTGTTAGAGTCATTCATGCACCTTCCTTGACTTGCTGCAGCTGTCACACCCTTGCTACCAATAGGGACATCTTACTTGCCTCTGTGAGAAACCGCGGTCAAGACGATACCGTACGACCCACTGTTGGGACTCCTACACCAAACGGTCTGAGCTCTAATTGGGACTTCTTACCGGGGAGATCCCCTAACATGTTGGCGGGTCCAGCGCCATCAACAATATGGAAAGAAACAAAGGAAATGCATATTACAAATATAACTAAAGAAAACTGCAAAAGAAATCACATGCAAGAAAACTGAATTAGATTCTAAGGATGGAAGTTAAATTCTAAAGTTGGTATGAATAAATGCCATCTTATTTCTTAAAAAAACTTATAAACTAATGTATGAACAACTATAAGAAGCAAACTATGATAATCTAGAAAGCAGTAAATAACAACTAGTGAGAAAGTAGTAAATAACAACTAGTGATTTAGTTGTCAAGCAAGAAAATTAGGATAACTAGTAAGCAAGCAGTTTAATGACAATCAAATCAAATCTAGGAAATGAAATCATACTTGTGGAAAGTAAATCATACTTGCAGAAAGGAAATAACAAAAATCAAACTATGTTACAATTGTATGCAGATTGCGGTTGATGGGGATCCTTCCATTCCTCAATGACCACACATGAACAACTATCACACCTTAAGAATCAAACAACGCTCATAACTCATAATTTTGGAGAAAATGATATTATTCATGTTGAATGAACAATCATGAATATGATGCTAATGAATAACTGATAATTGTTGGCTTCCTTTGAAGGATGCACCTCTTATTTATACATGATTTGGGGTTATTTTCTCAATAAATACAGACCCCTTAAATATCTAATAAAATCACACTTGTCTCAACTTATCCCTAAATACTAGATACAAATTTTATGACTCATAAAGACCTCCATGATCTTTCTCCTTGGAATATGGTCCACCACTTGAGTTGAAATTCGAATTTGTGCTTCGGAGGACAAGTAAGACCCTTCTATAACTTCCAAATAAGCTTACACATGTCATAAAACTCATTATATATATATATATATGAAAGCATGTTAATTTCCTAGTTTTTAATCATAAATTCACTTAAAATACATAAAATAAATAACTTGATGTAGGGTTTTAGGGCTAGATAGTTATGGGATGTGTTAGAGTCAATATTTGCATATTGCCATCAGTGATCAAAATTCCTCTTTTATATCATATTAGTGTCCCATGTTGAAATTTTTATCATTCCACCTAGGTCATCATGTAAAAATTTACTCATTGATGGTAGCCCAAGTTCAAACTCCAAGCCCCTCTCAAAAAATCAATATTTGTTGGCCCACCTTCATGTGTCTTGCTGGGCATACATCAATCATAAAATATCATTTCATCATGTCTTTATGTCAGTCAAGTCAACATGGAGTCTGGTCATTCAAGGTCCCATTAGGTCATTAGGGTTTCCAAGGTTCCAATAAAACTCCATTCCATTGCATAAGACCAGCAAGTAAAGGGTGATCAAATAACATCTCTTCACCATGTGAAGATGATTTGTAAAGAGAAATGCTTATTTCATCATGTAATTTTGAGTTCAAATGTAATATTTTTAATTTTCATTTTGTAATTTTATGTCATTTAAATGTAATAAGTACAAGGTTCCCAAGTTATTAACTCAATGTTCCAAAGATGCCAAACCATCAAAATATCAATTTTTCAAAGGAAATAGTCAAGTGAAAGGGTAAAGTTTCAAAGGGTTAAGTGAATGCCAAAGGGAGTTGTCTTTTCCCAAGGGTGTCCAAATCATCATTTTCCACAAGCACTAAACCCTAATTTCCTCTCCCACAGAGCTAGGGTTGGCTATAGAATCAGAGAAATTTGAGTAGAGGAGGCCTAAGGGAGGTCATTTCAGCAAGTATGAGGCCATTCCAACTCATAAACATCATGTCTCCATCATTTTTCAAGAAGTCATTCCAAGAGACAAATCATTTACCACACATAGGGCCAATTTTGTTTCAAAGTACGTTTCCAAACAAACAGAGATGAATTTTACAAAAGTCAGAGAGGTTTTTGTCAATCATAAGAAAATAATGAAAAAACTCCTTCTTTTCTTACACAAGTTTCATGGTTTTGGAGAAATGTCAAAATAAAGTTTCTACAAGAAGGTTGTTGCCCTTCTGGAGCAACCTTGGGAAAATCAATTGTTCTCCTATATGGAGTGTCCAAATGACTTACTTTATGAGTCAAATGATAACTAGAGAGAAATATATTTCCAATAAGCTATCAAGATTTCAATTTGGAGTTGAGTAATACCTCCAAAACTTTCCTGCAAGAGAACACTTCATTTTTGCACCCTCATTCTACACGTTTTCACTAGTCATGGGAGAATTGATTTTTGAGGTTCTAAAATTGATCATTTTCAGTGCTTGATAGGTCCATTGTGTAGCCAAGATAAATATATTTACAACGAGCTATCATGGGCTCAATTTGGACTCCGAGAAGGTAATCAAAATTTGGTTTGAAGATGGCGTTGCGCGCCTGGCAAGTGGAGGGCGTGTTTTGTTGGCATTATGATTCAAGTGTTGTCCTTGATGGCAACTCACTCAGAGGTTGGTACAGGTGCTCAGAGACTGGTACAGGTGATGACAACTTAACTAGTGGACAGATCTCAGTACAGCAGGACAAGAAAGAGATATACGCAGTTTCAGCAAGGAGAATCAGCGTGTACACGCAGGTTGGCTTCAGTAAAAGCGCGTACATGTGAAAACGTACCTTTGGTCAGTGGCAGTTAGTCCTTGGAAGTTGTGCCTATGGTTTTGGACCATGGCGTCTCGACGGACGTGTTGATCCCTAGTTTTGAGGTTGATGGTATTGTGTTACTATGGTTTTGGCTCTTGGTATTGAGCAAGGCCTAAGGCTATATAAGGAGAAGATCACTAGGCCAAAGTGTGCAAGTGTGAGTGATGAAGATCTGAGAAAGTGTGTGATCCAAGTGCTGGTTATGGGTTGGTGATCTGAACCAAGGTTTCACCCATGTGGAGGATGATGAATGATGGAACGAGATCTCAAGGCTTGGAATGATTATCTTCATATGGTTTGACTCTGGATAGACTAGATCTACTGACGCATGTTTATTATTATGATCTGGGTATGCTTTGATGTCTGATATAGCTGCAGAGTTTTAAGGTTGAATTTATAGATCTGTACGCGAGTTGGTTTTGGTAAAAGAGCGTATACACGCAGGTTTGGGTCATCCAAGTAGCGTATATAATGTGAAGTATGATATTTGAATATGGAGCTGGATCTGGTTGTTGCTATGATTGTCTGGTTATTGTTGACAGGGTTACAGTGATTCAGAATTGGGTGTTTCAGTGATTGATGATGCAGGTTGTACTACAATGATGATTGTCTTATGGATCTAGTATGAAAATGTATGAAACATGGTCCCGGGTAGATCGTAGGCCGGCACCTACGTACTGGTAAACATATCAGCAGTACAAGAGCCAGGGGGTTGTAGCTCCTTTCCACTAGCAGCTGGAAAACGAGTAAAGAAGCATTCTGTAGGTAGGCACCTACGTACTAGTAAATGGATCAGCTAGTACAAGAGCTAAGAGGGTTGTAGCCCTCTGCAGGTTGTAGCCTGCGTGCTGGTAAAGGACTGCACCAGTACATTGTAAAAGAAGTTCTCATTAAAGAAGAAAGAGACAAATTGCAGCAGGTGGTTTTCACCCACATTGGGTTTCCACCTTATATCATGGTGTTCATGTGTGTGGCATTTGTGTGATGATCTGTTCTGTTATACTGCACCTGTTTACTGTTAATATGCTTAATAATGTTCTGATGCATTTACTGAAGATAAGATTAACTCAATCATAAGATCTCTGGATATACGCTAGTTGCATTAGACACAGTCGCGTGTACACGCGGGTTCACTTAACTGAAGTCGCGTATATGTTTCTGAGTATGAAATTGAAAAGTTTTATCTAATCTGATAATACTGATTCACCCCCCCTCTCAGTATTATTTCCAACAATTGGTATCGGAGCAGGTCCTTCAGAGAAGCTTGATCGCTTGAAGGAGATTCGTAGAACAATGGGGAAGAAAGCACGTCAGAAGAAGAAGACAGCTCAAAAGAACAATGACAACCTGTCGTTGTGTGGAAGCAAGTATTCAGATCCTGAAGCACCTCAGATTAAAGATGGACAAGCAAATGAAGCGTCAGATCAAATCATAGATCAACAAGATCTACCTAGCAAAAGGGAGAATGCCCTCAAAGAAGAAATCATCAGATTAGAAGAACAGTTGGAATGTGCCTCCAGAGTTAGAGAAATGCTGCTAGCACTGAATAAAGAGCAAGAAAACGAGATCCTCAAACTAAGGCATCAGTTGGATGAAGGAAGGAAAGTTGAAGAGACCTTGAAGAAGCAATGTCTTGAAAAAGAAGAACAACATCAAGTTGAGGTAAATATCTTGAAAAACAAATTAGAAGAAAAGGATAAGCTCTTACGATTTCAAGATAGTTCTAAAGTCTTGGATGATATTCTTAATAGTCAAAGATCTCCTGCTATCAAGACTGGTCTTGGTTTTCATGAATATGGTGAAGGTGAATCTAGTTCACAAGGTGAGGCAAGAAACTCTAATGAGAAATCTGAAATGCTCAAGGAACAACCAAGGAAAGAAATTCCTCAAGGAAGATCCTTTACTCCTAACTATGGACGTGATAGACGATTATTTCCTCCGCTGAATAATGTTGAATGTTATGTATGTCATAATCTTGGACATGTTGCAGCCAGATGCAGAAGTAGAATGGTTCAAGAAAGATCATCGCATCTCAAGTATTTCAGAGGGTATTGCTTTGCCTGCAATGCATATGGACACAAAGCAATTGATTGTGATAGAAGGAACATGAAAAATATAAGGTGTTATACATGCAACAACTATGGGCATAAAGCAAGGGAATGCAGGAGCAGATTTCAAAATTCAAGACAAGGGACCATACATCATCACAGTTGCAGGAATTGAAGAAGACAGAGACAGAAAGGTGTGGGACAACTCAGTCAGCTGACATAACAGACACAGGGGAATCTGAAAGTGATGAGATTCAGTATTCCATCCTGAATACGCTGAAATAATGAAGACAAGTCGCGTATATACGCGAGTTACAGGCTGCAAAGTCGCGTATATGGAGAAAGGGCAGCAGAACAGACCCAGGTTCAGTCATGGTTGGCTCAGGCTCAGGGGGAGCAGAACAGACTCAGGAAATGGTTCAGACATGGTTGGCTCACACTCAGGGGGAGAATATTCTTCGAATAATGCATTGTTGGCATTATGGTTAGAAGGTGTTGATAAAGTCTATGAAGCTAAATGATACATCTTACTGTTTAGGAATGGTATTGCAGGCTGATGCTTATGGTACAGATCATGATGCTGTTGGTGGCTTTCATAAGTCTTGGTCTAGATATTTCATCACTATGTCATGTATCTCTTTTATGATGTCAAGGTCATGTAACGGCCTATGTTGGTTTCCCCACTATGCCTGGGATGAATGATGAAATGTTCATGTATTATCATGTATCTTCACATGGTTAGGTGGATGAGTCAATATTGGTATATCCCCACTAGGTTTGGTGATGAATGTATGTTGAGTCTTTTGGTGATAGGAAGGTCTTCTATGATGTATAAGTCTTTGTTCTTCTTGAAGAACATCTTTTGCAGATCTTGCCTACAGTCAAGGGGAGCATGAACAGCACAATTCAGCAAGAGCAGGATGGATAGATTGGTACACTTTGGCATACACAAAGGGGGAGCACATTTGGAGATTTCAGCATGTACTCAGGGGGAGTATGGACAGCAGTATGGACAGCAGAAGGTATACCAAGGAAGAGAATATCTTGGTCCACCCTTTGCCCTTGATGTCAAAGGGGAGAGTGACTTGGTGTGGTGGTTGCCATCAAGTCCAAAGGGGGAGATTGTTGGCATTATGATTCAAGTGTTGTCCTTGATGGCAACTCACTCAGAGGTTGGTACAGGTGCTCAGAGACTGGTACAGGTGATGACAACTTAACTAGTGGACAGATCTCAGTACAGCAGGACAAGAAAGAGATATACGCAGTTTCAGCAAGGAGAATCAGCGTGTACACGCAGGTTGGCTTCAGTAAAAGCGCGTACATGTGAAAACGTACCTTTGGTCAGTGGCAGTTAGTCCTTGGAAGTTGTGCCTATGGTTTTGGACCATGGCGTCTCGACGGACGTGTTGATCCCTAGTTTTGAGGTTGATGGTATTGTGTTACTATGGTTTTGGCTCTTGGTATTGAGCAAGGCCTAAGGCTATATAAGGAGAAGATCACTAGGCCAAAGTGTGCAAGTGTGAGTGATGAAGATCTGAGAAAGTGTGTGATCCAAGTGCTGGTTATGGGTTGGTGATCTGAACCAAGGTTTCACCCATGTGGAGGATGATGAATGATGGAACGAGATCTCAAGGCTTGGAATGATTATCTTCATATGGTTTGACTCTGGATAGACTAGATCTACTGACGCATGTTTATTATTATGATCTGGGTATGCTTTGATGTCTGATATAGCTGCAGAGTTTTAAGGTTGAATTTATAGATCTGTACGCGAGTTGGTTTTGGTAAAAGAGCGTATACACGCAGGTTTGGGTCATCCAAGTAGCGTATATAATGTGAAGTATGATATTTGAATATGGAGCTGGATCTGGTTGTTGCTATGATTGTCTGGTTATTGTTGACAGGGTTACAGTGATTCAGAATTGGGTGTTTCAGTGATTGATGATGTAGGTTGTACTACAATGATGATTGTCTTATGGATCTAGTATGAAAATGTATGAAACATGGTCCCGGGTAGATCGTAGGCCGGCACCTACGTACTGGTAAACATATCAGCCAGTACAAGAGCCAGGGGGTTGTAGCTCCCTTCCACTAGCAGCTGGAAAACGAGTAAAGAAGCATTCTGTAGGTAGGCACCTACGTACTAGTAAATGGATCAGCTAGTACAAGAGCTAAGAGGGTTGTAGCCCTCTGCAGGTTGTAGCCTGCGTGCTGGTAAAGGACTGCACCAGTACATTGTAAAAGAAGTTCTCATTAAAGAAGAAAGAGACAAATTGCAGCAGGTGGTTTTCACCCACATTGGGTTTCCACCTTATATCATGGTGTTCATGTGTGTGGCATTTGTGTGATGATCTGTTCTGTTATACTGCACCTGTTTACTGTTAATATGCTTAATAATGTTCTGATGCATTTACTGAAGATAAGATTAACTCAATCATAAGATCTCTGGATATACGCTAGTTGCATTAGACACAGTCGCGTGTACACGCGGGTTCACTTAACTGAAGTCGCGTATATGTTTCTGAGTATGAAATTGAAAAGTTTTATCTAATCTGATAATACTGATTCACCCCCCCTCTCAGTATTATTTCCAACATGTTTTAGTGTTACATTACTTATTTCCTGAAAACGTTGCGCGCTTGTTAAGAGTGCTTTGCATTTGTCTAGGAAGGCTACAGTCACCTCCTCAGCTCCTCCAAAGTGCATTCAACCTCAAAACAAGTAAGTAGTAGCTAAAGGATGTGCTTTTCCTCCTCCTCAAGTCAATTCCTAAGTGTTTGAAAGGTTTTATTCAAGATTTGGTTTAATTGTTAGATCTAAACCCTAGATCTCCCCCAACAACTACCTTCCACTCTCATTCCCTTTTATACACTTCCCTCCACCCTCCTTCCCTTTCCCTAAACCTTTTTATCCCAGATACCCTCTAACCCTTTGTCCTAAAACCCTAAGTCCTAGGTGATACAACTACCTAGGCTCCCAAACCCCCTATATTGCAAACAAATTTCCCCCATCCCCAAACTATCATACTACTACCCTATATCCCTCTCCAATACAAATATCCCTTCACCCATCATCTTCATATTTACCCTTCCCCATTTACTATTCCCTAAAAACGACATTCCCCTACCTTACACCTCCCGAGGGTTTGATACTAGACACCATGGCATAGAATGAATACACACCACATAGTGAGGAAGAGGAAACAAATAGAGAAAAAACAGATGCCAAGAAGAAGGCCAAGGACCAGAGGCCTAAAAAGAGAATTGGAGCTTGAAAAACAAAGAGAGGCAGAACTAGCTAATCAGCTAACCCTGTTAGTGTCAGCCTTTGAAGCCTTCCATCAGTGATCAAATATGCTCTTACAAAGTGGTCTTAGGGTGTCAAAGTCAAATTTTGTCATTTCAGTGAGTCTTCAAGTAAAATTTGGTTATTAGGTATTAGGTCTAGGGTTGTTTTCACTCCTTCCAAAGTCTTCCAAGTATTGGTCCATGTCACCATTCAGCTTAGTGTACCATCATTCAAAGAGTTTTCATCATCATTTCAGGTTCCAATGGGTCATTTTACACCTTGTTTGTGCTTCAGTTGTACTTGGGTAAGCCTCATTTCCCTCTCCTAGGGTTTTGAAGGTAATTTTTCTTGGATGGCCAAATGATCAACAAAACTTGTGTCCTGATGTTCATACACCTTCCCCTATCCCTAATATACCTTCTTAAACAATTCCCATCACTCATATCCCTCAAATTCATCATTTTCCCACAAACCCTAGTTTATTGCTACAATTTGACAATTTTCTAGGCTAGGCTTGTGTTTTGAACTTTTGGACCCCTTCCCCTCACTCAATATTTTAAATTCCACTTTCCCCTGATTCCTAACATCCCTCCCTACTTCCTAAATTTTTCTCAAGAATTTAGAAGCCCCTTATCCCCTTCGTTTCCCTTCATTTCCACAAATCCCTTGTTCCACACATCAGGATAGGTTTTCTTCAAACTATTTTTCTAAGCAGGAAAAGATTAATTTGACAAAAGTGAGAGAGGTTTTTTTCCATCATTGACCTAAGAAGAAAAATCTCTTTCAGTTTTTACACAGGTTTCATGGTTTGGGAGAAATGTCGAAAACATCATTGGCCTCAGGAGGATTGATGCACTTCTGGTGTGACCTTGGGAAAATCAAGCTTTGACTTTCTTGATGATTTAAATGATATCTGGATCGAGATAGCTTTCCAATGAGCTATCATGAGCTCAATTTGGAGTTGAGGAAGACCTTCAAAAGTTGACTGCAAAAACACTCTGCGTTTAGGCAACCTCATTCTACACATTTTGACCAGTCTTGGGAGATTTGACTTTTGATAGGGAAAATGAACTCCAAATTGAAAAATTCAAGATGTTATAGAAAGTAGACTCAACAAGCATCCCAACAAGTTATCACACGCCCAATTTCGACATCAGGAAGGTAGTCAAAACTCACCTTTAATTTGGTGTTATGCATAGGAATAGTGGCGCTGCGCATCAGGAGGTTGGCACTGCGCATCAGAGGAGCGCTGCGCATCAGGCAGTTTTCTCCAATGTAAATTTACACTAGCACTGCACATCAGGCAGGCACTGCACATTAGCTAGGGAGGTTGCAAAATCACTCAAATTCATCCTAAACTCTCCCAAACACTGCATTTCACTCCTACAAGTAAGTTTTCATCGATCTTGAGCTGAAATTAGTTTTCTTCATGTGTTTTTCATGAGTGTTGCTTCTTAAAATCAAAACCCTAGCTTGCCTTCATACATTTTCATCTCATTGAAAAAATTCACTGCATTACAAAACCACCATTTTTCCCCCTTTTCCCAAACTCCATTGCCCTTAATCTACCCATTAATTCCATTTTCCCTTTCCCTATTCCCCTAAGGAACTAATTCTCTTCATTAAACCCTAAGTCCCCCATAAGTCAAAACCCTAGTTTCCTGAATCTTTCCCTTCATTCCCCTACTCCACTTCACATCTGCAAAATCTCTTCATACTCATCTCCTTTGTCCTCACACATTTTCATTATTCACCATATCATCACCATATCCATTATTCTCATAGAAACAAGGGTAAAGAGGCTAAAAGCCAAACTAAGGAGAGCCTTGAGGGCCAAGAAAGAACATGATAAACCAAAAATCTTGGCTGAAGCTTCATTAGCTCAGTAAAGCACTTAATGAGGTTGGCTCTCACCAAATTTGAAGAAATTCTGTAAACTTTTTGTCATTTTGCATTTTTGAAAATAAAAACATGGGAATTTTCACCTAATGCGCAACATCACCGCGCTGCGCATTGAGCTGGCCTAGTATTTTGCCAAATGCCTTGCAGTTTTGGATTCCTCATGAAAAAAAAACCAAACCTAGAAAATTTCATCAAATTTGGAGGAGATCTTGGCCACCAAAAGGGCAAAAAACACTCAAAAAGTGCCCTCTCTGCCACTTTTTGGACACACAGGAACCAGTCTTGGGAGAATCCACTTTTGAGGGGGCAAATGACCTCCAAATCAGAAAATTCAAAGTGTTCCAGAAACTAGACAGGCAGGGCTTTCCAACAAGCTATCTTGGGCCTGATTTGGTGAAGTGGAAGGCCTCCAAAATCAGCCTTGAAGTGGCACTACGCATCAGGCTCAGGGCACTGCGCATCAGGCAAATTTTTGCCAATTTTGCCTAAAAACTCAGAATTTTGCCTAGTTTGCTGTCAGTTGACTTTTACTTCTCTCTTTGGTAAATTAATGATGTAATATGATGAAATAGGATTTACTATGATGTAAATATGATGAAAAATGACTTGAGGGGTGTAGATACATAAGTTATGATTGGTTTGACGATGAATGAATCAATTTCCATAGTTTTAGAGGAAAGTTGTTCCACTGCCTATTTCCTAGTTCCCAGTTTAGATGTTGTTGAAACAGCTCCTTGACTCATGGATTTGACCCCTCATGGCTAGCATAGGTGTTTGATGCCTACATCTTGTACTTTCTTAGTCATTTGTAAAGGTTGGACTCTTGTGGATGCATTGAGCATTATTGTAAATCACTTCTGCAGTTTGGAAAGGAAATGAACCAAGGTTTTGCAGCATTTTGTGGGATTCTAGTGGTAATGTGTCTTGGCATTGTTTTTTTCTCTGTGATTTAGTTTCTCTTATGTGTATATGTTCCAACATCTATTTCTTTCTTCATAACTAAATGAATCAAGAGAATTAGGTAGAATCCATTGATATTCAGTGCTCTGCATAGAGGATATGTAGGAATTTACAGGGTAAGTTCCTCAGACAGAACACCAAAAGGACACCGCTCACAACCAGATCGCAGATCAATACACCAGTATTTTGACGTGGTTAAAACCCTCAAAGAGGGAAACAGTACACGGCCTGAGCCAACGCGGCCACTTCAGGCAATTTATTAATAAAAGAATGAAAATTTACATATGTTTCTCTCATGCACGGATTACCCTACAAATGACCCTCCATGCGCTTTAAATAGAATTCATGGACCAATCGGGTGTCAAGCCACGGATCAAGTGTCGGTAATACTGAGGAGAGAATGAACCGTCAGATCACTACATATCGTGACTGTCGGATTGTAAGTTACAAAATGTACAACGGGAAAGAAACAAACTTTACCTAACTCTACACTAGACCAAGTTGTACTTAACTATTTTCTATGTGTCGGAATATCCTAACATCCCCCCTTAAGAACAACTTGGGATAGGATTGAAGGATTTACAAATATGACACAATAGGAGAAGGAAGGAGGCACTAGAGCCTATCCCCCCTTAGTGACAACTTCCTGAACTCCAACCATAAATCGAAGTTTAGTGAACTTCGCCTCTGTGAGAGCCTTTGTGAATTTGTCTGCAACTTGATCATCTGTTGAACAATATTGCACTTCAAGAACATGGTCGTGAATGAGCTTTCTGATGAAGTGCATGTGCAGTTCAATGTGTTTGCTGCGCTGATGTTGGACTAGATCTTTGCATAGCTGAATGGCACTTTGATTATCACACCAAAGTGTAGTCGGATGTTGCTGCTGAAGGCCAAATTCTGACAGGATCTGACGAAGCCACAAGGCTTCCTTACTAGCTTCTACGGCACCACGATACTCTGCTTCTGCTGATGAAAGAGAAATGGCAGCTTGTTTCTTACAAGCCCATGTAATAGGTCTTGAACCAAGAGTGAACACATAACCGGCAGTAGACTTCCGATCATCAGGGTCACCAACCCAATCGGAATCAGTGAAACCAACCAATAGAGGAGCTGCTTCGGCACTGTAATGAATCCCAAACTGAACTGTACCTCGAACATAACGAAGTATTCTTTTAGCTGCTTTCCAATTACTTTCACGGGGGTTTTGCATGAACCGAGCAACAAGGCCAACAGCAAAGGAAAGGTCAGGACAAGTATGGGTTAGATACAAAAGTTTTCCTACAAGTTGACGGTATAAGGTAGCATCAACTTCAGGAGAAGTACAAGTAACTGAAAGTTTGACTCCAGACTGAAAGGGAGAAGGGGCTGGCTTACAGTCTTCCATGTGAAAATGACGTAGAATATCACAAGCATACTTGGACTGGGAAAGGGAAATACCCTCCTTGGATTGCAAGACTTGAAGACCGAGAAAATAGTGTAAGTGTCCTAAGTCTGTCATTTCAAATTTCCTTTTCAGGCTAGACTTCACATGGTTTATAAGGTTGGGATCACTACCAGTAAGGATAAGATCATCAACATAAAGAACAAGGATGATAAGAGAGTTGCCCACTTTTTTGGTGTAGACAGTATTGTCAGAATGACACCTAGAAAAGCCAGATTCTAAAAGAAAGCTACCCATTTTGGCATACCAAGCCCGAGGAGCTTGCTTGAGACCATAAAGGGATTTCTTAAGTCGACATACAAGGCTGGAGTCTGTTTGTATGAAGCCAATGGGTTGTTCCATATAGATTTCTTCATGCAAGTCTCCATACAAGAAGGCAGATTTAACATCCATCTGATGGACTTCCCATTTGAAAGAGGCAGCAAGGGAAAGAACAAGGCGGATAGAGTTCATTTTGGCAACAGGGGAGAAGGTTTCAGTGTAGTCAATGCCTTCAACCTGTGAAAAACCCTTAGCAACAAGACGAGCTTTATGTTTATCAACTTTCCCATCTGGTCCATACTTGGTTCTGTAAACCCATTTGCATCTAACAAGTTTTCGTCCCTTTGGTAGAGGAACAAGATCCCATGTATCATTTGCCAATAATGAATGATATTCTTCATTCATAGCTGCTTCCCAATCTAGATGGCCTGAAGCTTCTGCAAAGGTGTCAGGATCATAATTTACTGGAGCTTGAGCCAGTAAAGAATAGGCTCTCTCGAACTGAGAACGTGTGCGTCGCTGACTGTAGGATCACCGACAAGATCACCTGCTGCATCTCGAGTAGCACGAACCCATTTTGGAAGCTCAAGAGCTGAAGGAGGATCCTGAGATGGTGGGAGAGGATTGTCATCTCACTTTCATCATCTGAAGAAGAAATGTTTTCAAAGGTAGAAGAGATAGGAGAGGTGGCACATCCGCCACTAGGCTCGCAGGCCGATAATTTTTTCATCAAATTTTACATCTCTTCTAATGATAAATTTTTGGACTTAAATGGAATAAGTCTATAGCCTTTGACATCTTCAGAGTATCCAACAAAAGTACATTTTTCACTCTTAGGTTCTAAAGCTTTATGCTTTTTCATCTGGAATATGGGCCCACGCTTCACTTCCAAAAACACGAAAGTGACTTACATCTGGTTGATTGAGCTCCATGCTTCTTCTGGAGTGATATTCTTTAAAGCCTTAGTAGGAGTGTGGTTTATTATGTAATTTGCACAGTTAATTGCT